>NW_021025958.1:280455-309895 GCF_004153795.1 Camellia sinensis | reverse complement strand
GCATGTGTTGCATTAGGCATTCTTAGCATAGTTAGGATTCATGCATGATTTCTAATTAGCTTCTTTCTTTGGCTCGGAGTACTCGATAAGTGTTTATGCTTTAGCATCCTTGCATGTGTGTGAGTGACTGCCATGATAGCATGCTTACTATAAGGCTATTTGCTTATGTGATATAACTGCTTGAATACCTGTGGGTGAAGATTAGGTTATTTGAATTGGAACAATTCACCAATTGAGAGTTTTAAGCCCACTTGAAAGTGGCAAAATCATGTTTTCTTAAGCCCACTTGAGGGTGGCAAATCCACGTCTTAGCCTACTTGCTAGTAGCACCATCAAAACATCTTTCAAATAAACAAACATGAAATGTTTTGTTCCAACTCAAACGATCCAGTCTATACTTTTATGTTGTGTGCATCACATAGTAATTCTAGGCTAATAACCGGAATAAGAGCACATAATGTTTTCAAAACTCGATATCATGGTTAGTAAAGGCCGACTTTTGATCGGGTGAGCGGGGGTGCTCACGAAGTGACCTTCCTCAATCGTACACAAGTTCCCGATTCGAGGCAACTTTGGTGATGACGGACACGTGGCCTTAGGCACGAGTCAGGGTTTCCTAAATTCCCCCAAAATAAAATATTTAGGTGGCGACTCTGTATCAGGCAAAGCAGTTCATGTTTGGCACTTCTTTCTAAAAATCAGTTTTTCAAAATGATTTGCCGGATTTGGACTCTTTGATAATTCATCGGTCTTACATGGCACTTCGCGAGATTAGATACAGGACCGTGACATTGAGTCCAAACTATAGTAAGCCCCAATGAACAAAACGGGATTTCTCCCGAGGCGTTCGGGGACGTCTACACACTTCCTTCTCTTTTAGAGGACTTACTCACCAATGGACTTATTTGGTTAAGGAATGGTTGGTAATCTAAAATAAATAAATAAAAATTAAAACTAAAATTGTGCAAGATAAAAATTGGTTATATCTTGTTATGTTTCAAATCGGACATTAATTTGAACACAAGGAAAATTGGGACATTTCACACTCAAAGTGATGAAATGTGCCAAGTTTCCTAGGTCTCCATTGCCCTTGATCATGCATGATAGGGTGAAGGTTTTGAGTCTTGTTTGTGCATTTATTGAACTTGTACATCTTAGTTCTTTGGCCATCATGCAATGAAATTGCTTGATTAATGGTTTAAGAGCTAACTGCATCACTCTTTTGAGATGTTTTGATGATAAGGAGAGATACATAATACAAACAACCTATGAGAATACCCTCTCTTTGCTATGTTTGTCCTCTATTGCAGCAAGGAAGAACAAGCCAGTAGTGGCCGACCGACCATCAGCAGTAGCCGACCGGCCCCTTGTCAGCCATCAGTGCAAATTCAGTAATGTCCTTCAGAGACAGAACAGAGTTGGTCCAGAGGTGGAGAACCAATGCAAAGGTTGTGCAATAGAGGCTTTCAGAGGTAGACAGTGGACGTTCTTCAGGTGGGAACCAAGCATGCATGGGCCTCCCTTGCTTCCCGGACTAGTTAATTAGTTTAAATTAGTCATTTGTCCTTTAGTTAACTAGTTTAATTAGTGACTTTGTTGTAATTAATTAGTTGTAGCTAATTAGTTTGTTTTGTACTTATTTAATTAGATTGATTAATTAAGTTAGTTTGTGTTGTAAATATTTAATTAGCTTAGCATAGTTAATTATTTAATTGTTGTAATATTTAATTAGCTTAGAGGTAGTTAATTATTAATTCATTTAGTCTGTAATAATCAGCTTAGCTTAATTAGTTAACAAGTTAGTTCATTCAGACCCTCTTGTGCGAGGGCATTAATGTTGTAATAATGTTTATGTCTTCCAACCCCATGTCTTTCTCTCTTTTATTTATCCTGTTTTGATGGTTAGATTAGGGGCATCACGTTTCAATTAGCATATCACATGTTTGCATCCATTCATTTGTATTGCATGCACCGAGGCTCGGCGCATCATTCTAACTGTATTGTCATTTCAATACTTCTTTGAATACGTGCTTAGACTGCATGTTACCAAATTGTTGCAAATAACATGTTTGGTTGCCAAGCCTATTAGTTGCATTGTTGCATGCGTTGCATTAGCCATTTGGCATAGTTAGGAATCATGCATTTTTTTCTCACTCTTTCGTTTATCTTAGCTTGGAGTACTAGGTGAGTTTTTAGTGCTTTAGCATACTTGCATAAATGTGAATACTGCCATAACTAGCATGCTTGCCATGAGGCTAAGTGCTTACTTGTTAAAATGTTTGAGTGCCTGTGGATGAAGGTTTGTTGCTTGAATTGGAATGATTCAACAAATGGATATTTAAGTCCACTTTGTCAAGTGGCAAATTCGCAGGCTTTAAGCCCACTTTGTCAAACCCTTTTGGAAGACAAACATGAATTGAATTGTTCCAATTCGGGCAAACTAGTCTACATCTTGTGTGCGTACATCATATAGTAATACTAGCTTAATAAACCAGAACAAGAGCATATAATATTGATAAAAATCATATCATGATTAGTAGAGGCCGATCTTTGATCAAGCGAGCGGGGGTGCTCAAATGTATTCATGACCTACCCCTCTCGTACCCAAGTTTCTGAGCCGAGGCAACTCTGGTGATGACGGACACGTGGCCTTTGGCACGAGTCATGGGTTTCCTAGATTTCTCAAAAATATTTAGGTGGCGACTCTGTATCTAGAAAAGTAGTCCTTTTTTGGCTATTTGATTCAAAATCAATTTTTCAAAAGATTTGTCGGATTTGAACTCTTTGATGTTTTTCAAATTTCACATTGCACTTGTGAGATTAGATTCAGAACCGCGGGAGTCCGAACTGTAGGGCTTCTTCTGAGCTTTTGAAAAGAGGTGTGAAAAAGTCGAGCTACAGTAAGTGCCACTTTTGGGGGAAAGAAGTTCAATTTTTGGGACATGTTGTGTCCAATCAAGGGATAGCGGTAGATCCTGAGAAAGTTGTTGCGGTCAAAGAATGGAAGCAGCCCACTAGTCCTTCAAAGGTGAGGAGTTTTTAGGACTAATTGGTTATTACAAAAGATTTATAGAGAAGTTTTCCACTATTGCAGTACCCATGACCAAGTTGACCCACAAGAATGTGAAGTTCGTATGGACAGATGATTGTGAGAGAGCTTTCCAGGAGTTAAAGTAACAGTTGACTACAGCTCTAGTGTTAACTATACTAGTACAATTGGAAAAGTTAGTAGTGTTTACCGATGCGAGTGGAACTGCATTGGGATGAGTGTTGATGCAGCATCAAAAAGTTGTATCTTATGCTTCTCAACAGTTAAAACCTCATGAGGGACGATACCCTACTCATGACTTAGAGTTGGCAGCAGTTGTTGTTGCGTTGAAAGTGTGGTGACACTACTTGTTTGGGGAGCGCTTTGAGTTACACACAAATCAGAAAAGTCTCAAATATCTTTTTTCTCAAAAAGAGTTGAACATGAAGCAACAGAGGTGGGTTGAATTCGTCAACAGCTATGATTTCGAGATCCTTTGCCACCCGGTGAAAGGAAATGTGATCACAGACACACTTAGTCGACAACATGTGATTATAGCTTCTTTGATGATTCAGGAATGGAAGTCCTTGGAGTTAATTTCGATGCGCAATGTTCAACCAATAGAAAGTGTCGAAAGGACATACATTGGTAGTTTGACCGTGCAGCCGACATTATTGGGTAAAGTTTGTCAGATGCAGAATTTCGATGGGTTTCTCGTCAGCAAGCTCGATGACCTTATAGTGGATTTGATTGATGATTGTCCTGCTAATTGGTCTATGGACTCAGATGGGGGATTTCAGGGGCAGGTTGTGTGTACCTAACATTGTTGAATTAAGGAAAGAGATTATAGATGATGCTCATAGGTCCTGATATACCATTCACCTTGGTAGGACTAAGATGTACCATGACCTGAAGGGGACCTTTTGGTGGAAAGGTATGAAGAAGGATGTAGGAGAGTATGTTTCTCGATGTTATCTGTGTCAACAGGTTAAGGCAAAACACCAACAATCATTTGGACTTTTGCAACCTCTCCAGATCCCTACTTGGAAATGGAAGTACATCTTTATAGATTTCGTGGATGGATTGTCGTGGTCTAAGCGAGGCAATGGATCTATTTGGGTGATAGTGGATCAACTCACTAAGTCTGCTCATTTTATTCCTATTAGTGTTCACCGAACTACGGATAAACTAGCTAGGCTATATATTCGGGAGGTGGTGCGACTTCATGGTGCACCAGTTTCTATAGTTTTAGATCGTGATTCGTTGTTTGTGGCAGAGTTTTCAGAGTTTTGAGAGAGTTTTTAGCATGCTTTGGGTGCTAGGTTAGACTTGACCACGACTTATCATCCTCAGATGATGGGCAAAGTGAGCTAGTAAATCAAATCTTGGAAGATATGTTGAGAACTTGTGTTCTCGATCTTGGTGGTAGTTGGAAAGAACACTTGCCATTGGTGGAGTTTGCTTATAATAACAGCTATCACCCTAGTATCGGAATGGCAACTTTTGAAGCTTTGTATAGAAGGCCATGTCGATCACCTGCTTGTTGGATAAAGATAGGAGATGCGTCGTTATTAGGGCCAGAGTTGGTGAAAGGGACCACAGAGAAAGTGAACATCATTTGGGAACGTATTAAGACTGTACAGAGTCATCAGAAGAGTTACGTTGATAGAAAACGTAAAGGGTTGAGTTGAATGTTGAAGATTTTATGTTTTTGAACGTCTAACCGATGAAGGGTATGAAGAGGTTTGGAAAGAAGGGAAAGTTGGCACCTAGATTTGTGGGACCATACAAGATCACTGAGAGGATTGGTAATGTGGCTGACAAATTAGCCCTACTACTTGCTTTAGCTATGATTCATAATGTGTTCCATGTATCTTTATTGCCGAAGTGTGTGCAAGACCATTCCCAAGTAATATCACCGGAAGTGTTGGAGATTACTGACGATCTAACGTATGTGGTGTAACCAGTTACTATTCTAGACCAGGATGTAAAGCAGTTGCGGCGCAAGAAAGTGAACTTGGTGAAAGTGCAATGGAGCGAGGATGAGAACGATATCACTTGGGAATTAGAAGAGAAAGTTCAGCGTATGCACACGGAGCTTTTTGCTTAGTACTCTCTCCTATCGAATCTCGGGACGAGATTCTTTTGAGGTGTGTAAATTGTAGCGATCCTGGTTTTTTGTGAGCCTTTATTTATTAGAGTTATATAAATTCTAGACTACACTAATTGATTATTCTTAACATAGCACACTAACCAATTATTCGAACTGTTTTGGGATTTCAACAATTTTGCCTTCCAAACTGTGCAAAGCAAACTGTTTTGTGTATCTGTTTTAGGCTCCTTCTCCTTATATCTATGGCATACACTTGACTATACTAGTTTCATATCCTTGTGTTGCTACTGTTTAACTTTCGGCGACCAATAATTAACTATACTCCTTCTCCTTCTCCTTATAAGTTTCATTACACTTGACTATGCTCCTTATATCTACCAAAGTTTAGTAGCCAAAAGTTCAATTTCGGCGACCAATAATTTAGTCACCAAAAGATCATCTTTCCCAACTAACCAAAGTTTAGTAGCCAAATGTTTAACTTTCAGCGACCAAAAATAATACTATCGCCGACAGAGTATAGGCGACGAACTTGGCGACAAAAAAATTTAGTCGCTAATTAGATTTGGCGACCAAAAATGGGATTTTGGTGACCAATATTTTGGTCACCAAAACTGTCATTTCCTGTAGTTTGTGTATGCAAGGTTTAGGGTTTTTTTATGTATTTATTTTATGGTTGTAATCACACTCATGATTATATGAAATTGAAATAAACTTAGAATCCATAGATATTGGTTAGATGATGGATTGATTCGTTGATCTTATTTATTTATTTGATGTTGGTTTAATTTTGTATTTGCATGTAGATGATGGATTGATTTCATTATTTGGTTAGATATATATGTAAGGTTTAGGGTTTTTATATGTATTTATTTTATGGTTGTAAACACGCTCATGGTTATATGAAATTAAAATAAATTACGAATCCATAGATAAATTCGATATACTCCACCATGACTCCATGGATTATTGTTTTATTTGAGTGTTGGTGAGAAGTAGTGTAAAAAAAAAGTGTGGATTATGAGATTTATTTTAATGCCTTAGGCTTGGCATTGTTATGTTTATTCTCATGAGTAGATGAAAAATTGTGTATATATATATTGTTGCCTCGTTCTCATGAGTAGACGAGTGCTTTGATTGACGCGCGTACGTATATGCTAACCATCCGGAGAATGTGGGTCAAACTCGGGAAGATATCCCCATGTAAGTTTGGCTTCGAAGCAGTGTTAGGTATATAGGAGGCACATGGGATATATGTGTTGGCCGGAAATGATGAGCTGAAGTAGTGGAGCTAAGGTACAAAGAATTAAATATGAACTTATTGATATAGGTTGAATTGTTTTGATTTGTACATCTCAAAAAATAGTAAACGACCTTGATAAGTTATGAAATTTGGGCAGAGGCATGTATATGTAATTCTAGACAACTTTTGTATTGTAACTTTGTACTAAAAAGATCGATTAAAACTTATAATTGGATGATCTTGGTTGTAGTAGTTTTTATTCATTTTAGCAATGCAGATTTTAGTGGTTGTTTTAACCCACGAAACGAGCTTATTTTTATTAGTTTCGTGTAGACTAAAGTAAAACATTATTCTGAAGACTTTTTGTGCTTTGAAATTTTTCGAAAAAATCATTTTACAGCAGTTACTTTTCGTTTTCAGTTCTAGATTTTTCTATCGAATTTTGTTTAGGATTTTCTATTAAGTTTTTCTCTCAACCTATTCAGTCTCTACTAAATTCGCCCGCAACACCTTTTATAAAATTTGATTTTGTACAACTTTTGTTTTTTGAGTTTTGGTCAATTCAAATTATTTAAACATGAAACGGTATATTTTTATACTTTTTCAGCAAGTTACTTATGATTGAATTATACTAACTTTATTTTTTTTGCAGAATAGTGAATCTTATTAACTTTTTATGCAGGGCTGACCCACCATATTTTTATTTTTATTTCATTTATTTTATACTCAATTTATATTTAGTTGTATACCGGGCAAGAAACTAAATGCTACCGTATATCGGGAAACTACTCATTTGTCTCGGTGCGGATGGAACTACTTGTTTTATCTCGTAACGAGAATTAAATGTATTTTTGTTTGTGTCTGGTGGACACGTGGGTATCAAATAATTGTACTCATACCAGTATACTTATATACTGACCCGTTTTGTCTCTTGGCAACTCGGATGCGTTCTATTTGAGTGCAGTCGAGCTTTCTTTGCAGGATTAGTTGGGGCTGCGGTGGTGACATGGAATAGCTATAGTTGTTGGACATGTCTTTTGGATTTCTTTTGCTTTCTTAAGCTTAGAGTTGATATTAATTTATGTATTTATTATTTTTTTATGACATTAGTATTTGGATAATTTGACATGGTTTGTCAACTTACATTATTTAAGTTATTTTGACAAGTTATTATTACTTTAATGTTGGAGATATTGGTTAATTATAAAATTATGGTGGATCGTTTGGTTGGTATTTTGTTGGTTTTTTTTCCCCCCTTGTAATATTTTGAGGATGGAAATTTACTTAAAATCTTTTAGAGACGTGAACGTTTAGATTTTGTTTCACTCCTAAAATTTAGATAATGGAATATTGATTGGGATTTAGTCCTAATTTAATATTTAATTGTCCAAATTTTGAGGCGTGATAATATCTTTCAATTTATACACAAAATCCTTTAATTTATAATATTGTCAATATATTTATTTAAGAAATATAATATGTGACTAAATGTAATTATGTAATATTTAATTTTTTTTAACATATAGTCCAATGGATAGACTTGTTTCTAATTATATTTTGGGGCAAGCTTGGGCAAATGTAGAGGCTCGATGTTAGGGTTGGACTAGGTCGAGCTTGGACAGACACAAAGTCTCTTATCATGTAGTGCTAGCCTGGCCCAACGAATGCCTACCCCTAGTTAATCCCCTCATTATTAATCCTGCAAATCAAACAAGCCCATAAGAAATTAGAAAATAAAGGGTAAATTACGCTTTGCCCCATTTATATTTGATTATTTTATTATTTTGGCTCATCAAGTTTGTTTTTTCGCACATTAGCTATTAACATGAAATTGTAATCATTTTTTAAAAGTATCACCGTGTGTTAACTTGTGTTATATATATATATATATATATATATTAATATACAATTCACACTTTTAATACAAACCTAAACTACAAATATAATAATATATTTTGTATGTTATACGACAGTTAATGTGACATTTTCTGTTTAATTTTGAACAAAATTTGCTTTAGGAGTAAATGGAAAAAACTTGAAATATGAAAGGTCACAGTTAGAAAAACCAAACTTGAATAGGTCAAAGTAAGAAAATGATTAAACATAAAAGGACAAAGTATAACTTAACCCTACATAAATCAACAAGACTACAAACCCAAAATTTACCTAGAAATAGAAAATAATAGTTCATATTCATTTAACTTATAAATCCTACATTTTATTAATTTAATCTCTACTACATATACCCATTATGGATAAATTATGGATTCCTAATTTTGAGATTCTAGCTCTTCTTTTTTTTTGGGGGGGTAAATATACTTAGGCTTTATTTGGGAAGACTAAATAAGTCTATACTTTTTATCTTTTTTGAGTCACATCAATCAACATCTCCTCTTTACTTTTCTACACATTTTTTTATAAAAAGTTAAAAAATACACTTATTTCGAATATCTCAAACAACCCCTTAATCGTGGGGATGAGGCCCATGATGGGCCAAATGAACTAAACTTGGATCGTGAAATTCAATCATGTGGACTAGAAAATTGGCCTTGCGCCAGGCCGGTCCAAGCTGTGTAAACGAGATCTGATATAAAGCCCGGTCCAAATCAATTCATATTGGCCCCATCTATATAAATAGATGAAACTCCCTCGAAATTTCAAATCTTCGGAGCTCGAACAAATTCACTGTGAATTCTCTTCTCTCTCTCTCTCTCTCTCTCTCTGCATCGAAAATGGCGCTAATCCTCCTCAAGGTTCTCCCACTCTCTCTCTCTCTCTCTCTCTCTAGAAAGCCCTAATTCAATGCGATTTTTATACTCGCAGGTCGACAGAGAACTGCAAATCGATTGAAGATCTCCAATATTAGATCCATGGAGCAACGGTGCTTGAAACTTGATCAGAAGATCGTATCTCATCAATTTACGATCTCTTCTCTCAAGTCCGAAATTGATACACTTACGATGACAATATCCAACATATCAGGTATATTTCATCAATCTCATCTCTCTCTCTCTCTCTCTATGTATTTTTTTACCATCTCATCAGTCAAATCTGAAATTGATACACTGGATTCCAAGTACGATGACAGTCTCTAACGAATTACGTACCTTTCATCAATATCTTTTGGTTAGTGGTGACGATGGAACTATGTTGATTTTGTTAACATGAACTCATCTAAGTGCTTAAGGTGTTAGAGAGAGGGGAAACTTAAGTGTTTGTGTCCTCAACATGTATAATGTTAGTATTGTATGCATATATCATAAAGTCAATCTCATCCCTCTATCTGCATACATATATGCATAGTACATTGCAGACTAAAATAGACCTGCCAATGCCAATGGTACTCTGCTGTTGAATTTTGATGGACTCGCAAAGTAAAAGTGAAGTAATTTTAGAAATGCATTACTCATATGTATATTTATGCTTGTGTATACGTAAATATGAAAATAATTAGATTGTTGGATGGTTTTGTTGGTTTTATTTTATTTTTTTCACATCTGGAATTTAACACGCTTGCGGTACTCTCCAAGTGCCCACATTGGGAAAATGTTCCTGCATTGTGCATAATGTAGCATACAATTCTTCATGTAGACTCCGGTGATTTCCTGCGAGGGTAATTTTCATGGTTAGGAAGTTGTAACCTTTGAAGAACATAATTTTTTGAAATAGCAAAACCATAAATTCTAAAAGTACTAACAATTTTGTGAACTCAATTGACTTAACTCTATCATTTCTTCCAAAATGTATGAACCATAGAAGTGTTTCCAAGGTAAATTACCTGTTGTGGAAAATCACCGTTGTCCATCTGTGCATTAATCAATAGCTTTGCTGCTTTATGTAAAGGCGTTGGATCTCTCTCAGCCTAGTTAATAAGAAAAAAAATTAATATAAGACAACTGTATATAGGTATGTTAACTAACTTATATGCTTCTTGATATAACTCTTGAAATTGATACTAACCTATCCACCATAAATAGGACCCAACATAGCCCATGATGTATGTACTAGATTTGTTTTGCTTCCTTCCAGCGGTTGATATTTCTTTTTCATGCGTAAAAATCATGGAAATGAGTCAAACATAAAACTTTGGAAAAAACAAAGCATTTGGAATAGTTCTATCATTTCTCACACAATTGTTGGGTAGAATTTTTCTTTTTCTTTTTCTTTTTCTAATATATGTAGATATATGGTTGTGCCCAGTTTGGAATTGGAACTGGTCAACCCAGTTTAATTAGGTGTTAGAGCCAAGTATATAATTGAACACAAAACTTAGTTATGGAAGTTACCATAGAAGGGCATGATTCCAAGCTCTCTCCCCAACCTCCCTCTTCATTTTGTATTGAAAGCAAAAATTCAATGCCTCTACAAACTGCTTGGCTGTTGTTATAAGTCTTTCCGGCTGAAACTAACCCTTCTAGCACAAAAAATGTGCCATAGATGAAGAAAATTCCCCAATAGCCATACCTGCTCATGTCATTGAACACATGAATTCCAATTGCCAATGCTCTTCATTTTTTGATTTTTTTTTTTTCATGTCTATATATATATATTTAGAAGTGAAACTAACTCACCAAGAACCATTGGGCCATTGTCTCTGCTCAAGGAAACCTATTACTTTTGCCACAGAAATTTCGATTTCTTTCTCCTGATGCGTTGGATGTAAACGTTTGAATGTCAATAGAGCATGGATTATAGATGCAATGCATTCCACATGCCTAGATAACCAATTGACGAAGGTTAATATTAGCCATCCATGGGGTGAAAAATATTTTAATGCTAATGAAAGAAAATAAAAGGACAAGTTCTTACTCTGTCTCGACCACAATGTCAGCAAAAAGTTCTAAAGGATTCAACATCTGCATGAAGAGAAACGTGATAGTAAAAATCACTGTTTCATATTAAATGATAAAAAGTAGGGTTCCTGCAAACTATGAAGAGGACTTTGTTTGGGTGTAAAATGATGCAAATCACTAGAGTAGTATCCTTGTGGTTGGTGGCTTACTCCTATGTGGATTGGCGACCACAAGGAGATGGGTTCTTCTCTTTGGGGCAGCATTCAGGGACATGGGCTCCCGACTCCTTGTTATTATACCCTAGGTGACTGGGGTCAAACTATGGCTTAAACCAGTCTTGAGGGAGCATTTGTGAATTCTCTATATATGATACTCCGCGTTGTGAGTATTAGAATCCTATTCTAGTTGGATTTATCAATCCCTTAGACAAAACCTATTTAATTTATAATTGTTTGTATTTAGTTTTAGACATCCAAGTGGATTCAAGTTAGGAAATTGAATTCGATTTCAAAGAAACCAGATATATCAACGTACAGGTCCAGGTTGCTAAAGGTACAAGCGAGCATACCAAGCTTAAAGACATAGTCAAAGCATCATGTCTCAATCAATTCTATGTATTGCCTTGGAATGCAAAAAGTACTTGAATTGTTTGGTTTTGATTTATGTCAAGTCTCAAAGTACGTGCACACAACGAATTGGTTTCATTAAATTGGTTTATCTAGTGGGATGTTGGAGTTGATTACGCACTCTGTTGCACGCTCGAGTGAGGAACCACCAAATGATTTATTTTGAGGCAGTTTCAAAGTCATAATTTAATTGGGATTAGTTCTCAAGTCATCTTATGGTCTCTCCACTATAAATAGGACCTTAGCAGGTGTACCAAAATAAGCGTGGAATACTTTTTGAATACATTGTTCTGAAGGTCATTCAGTCTCCAAGTCTTCAAAATAACTATTCATATGTGTGGATTTCCAAAGTTTAAAGGGTAAGCAAAAATGATACAAGCTATTACAATCTATGATTAGTGTTTACCTGGAAAGCAGGTAGTGGAACTGGTGGCTCCCAAATAGCAAATCCACCACTTTCAGGACTCTGCATGGAGAAAAAGGTGATAAATATATATATATATATATTTTGTTGTCAGAGTCATGTGCCTACCTCCATGCATTAGAGTTGTAAATGATCTTCGTTGTCAAAAATCAAGTATAATATGTATGTTGTCCCTATAAGAATAGAAGGACATTCACTGCATCATATAAACTCTCAATGTCAGCTTTTTCCCCCTGCAATTTTGGTAGGCATTTTCAAAAGAGTTAGTAGACACTGCAAAGAAATGGGAAAATTTGCTTATGACAACTTCAAAAAGAACAACCCAATGCATGAGATTCCCGCTAAAGTGGGGTTTGACAATCCCAAATTGCTAATTACCATTGAATTGTTATAGTTGTAATATAAAGCAAGATTACCTTCAGTGATTCAACTATGCAGTCCGAGACTACCCAACGTTGATCTTGATCAGAGAAAGTCCATGCTCCTTTAGTAAAGTAACGATACATGCTCTTGAAATCTCCAATTGGATTTTTCTTTATCTTCAAATTTGAAGATCATACAATGTCAGTGAGTGAAATGAAATCGTTCCATACATTTTGCGCGCGCACACACAAAAAACATGTTTTTTTCTTTTTGATAAGAAGAAACATGTGATTCTTTTATGTAAACATGTGTCTTCTTAAGCGAATCCCCATATTCATCGGCCATATTACTTGCTATAATTGCTTGAGTGGCAAGAGTAGTGTCCCATATTTGGCTGCCAAAACTCTGCAATTCAACAAAGTACTTAACAAAAATATATTGTTTTAAAATTATAAAGGGCGATTTGGCTTAACTGTAAGGTTTGTCATTTGTGTTTCTGGTGGCATAGGTTCGACTCACAAAAACCTCTCAAAAAATGGGGATGAGGTTGCTTATGTCTTATGCTTCCCAAAACCCATTTTAGTAGGAAACTATTATCATAAGTTGCAGGTTTTTATGATATAAACCTGCATTTTCATTCCATCTTCAACAAGCCACAAATAATCAGGAACTCGGGCAAGATGATGCTTGAACTCATCGCCATTAGGGTTCTCCGCCCACCGACACATCATTTGCAAACTCTGTAATAAGAACATACTTGTAGCATTTGTACCCTTTTTAAAACTTTTGGGAAGTGTATTTGAATCTTTTATTTTGTTTTGGAAATCTTTGGTATTGTTGTATCTTGATTTTGGAGGTGTACAAATTGATTTAAACTTGTTGGGATTGCTCGTTCACGCTTGTTCGCGTTGAAATGTTGTTTGGAAACTTGAAAATCATGTTCTAGGGTCGACACCGGTCTTGGTGGTGTCGACACCTTCTCTTTTAGTTGGTCGCAAGGGTCGACACCAATCTGGGAAGGGTCAACCCTTGTTCTGAAATTGTTCACTGCATTTTAGGGTCGACACCAGTCTTGGAGGTGTCGACACCTTCCTTTTGTTGTTGGCCACAAGGGTCAACACCAGTCTGGGAAGGGTTAACCCTTGTCCAAAAGTTACTTGCTGTTTTTTGGTGTCGACACCAGCCTGGGGAAGGGTCGACACCTGCTGTGTTGTTAAACTTAGTGTTCCAGCTTTTCTTCATAAGGATCGACACCTGTGTTGCAGGGGGTCGACACCTGCGATGTTTTTCCAGATTTTTTTTTGTCGATTTGGGCCTACTTTTGGGGGGTTTTGACCAGATATTTTGGGTGGACTTTGGGGCTTATTTCTAACTTTACCTGGTGCTATAAATAGGCTCTCACTTAACCCTTTTCTTTATTTCTTCCTCTCTTTTCTCCCTCTAAACCGTGGGTCTCTCTCTCCCTCTCCAAAATAACTTTTTTGCTCAAAGATCTTTAGATCTACTCACTTGGAAGCATCTCCTTGCCTAGCTCCTTTGAGAAAGGTTGTAGATCTCATCAAGAGCTTCGTCTTGATCCAGGTAGTTCGTGGTTTCGTCGCCGGTGGTTTTTGGGTTGTTTTCTCCTCTTCTCTCTTGAGGTAGGGATTTCTGGGTTTCACCATGAAATGGGAAACGTGGGGTTTTTGATGAAAACCCTAGAAATTAGGGATTTTTGGAAAAATGTGGAAATGTTCATGGAACCTTCTTTTCTTTTGATAAAAAGATGAGTGAGCATTGATTTCATAATGTGCTTTGCAAAATATGGAAAGTTTTTGACATATTGAAATGGGTGTTTTGTTTTAAAAACTATTGTTGAATAAATGATGATATATAGTTGTGGAATGACAATTGTTGTGCACCATGGATAATGATTGTAGCTATGTATTAATGGCTCATGGTGATCTTGTAAAAGAACAGTGAAGAGGGGAAATGGAAATTGTGAATGTTGACATTATTGTGGAGACATTGAAAATGGAGAAATGTTATGAGACATTATGTATTGCATCATGTTCTCATTTGATTTATTATCATTGTTACACATATTGAAATGAATTGGAAAACGTTTACTTTGAAAAAGATTAAGTTGTAATGAGAATTGTGAAAATGTGTTATGGGGTAAATACGGTGGTAAGTCCGGATAGGGGGTGTAGATGAGTTTGATAAGTTGGCCTGAGTGTCCATGGTGAAAGACCAGAAAATCGCGCGGATAGGTGTCGAGCCTTCCGGTTAATCCCGATAAAAATGACAGTTTGATAGTACTCGCAGAGTCTACTTGCAGACACCAGCCTAGGGATTACCAGTGTCGTATTTACCGTCCCTTTTGATTAAAATTGGAAGTTTGGAAATTAATGAGATTGCATTACATTTTTGAGAACATGGTGATTTTCAAGAAGGGCATGAGATGAAGTTTTCTTTAAAAGTGCATTGCATGGCATTGGCATTTGCATTTTACATTGACAGCTAGCATAATTTTATATACTTTGTAAGAAATTCTCTACTGGGCTTTATGCTCACCCCTATGGGATTTAGTGCAGGTAAAGATGTGGTGATCTCGTCAAATTGAGAATGTGGTTGTGTTCTTCTGAAGAGTAGATTACTTTTTATTTTGTTGTGACTTTTTTGTAAAGCCAAGGGCTATTTTTGTATGGGTCCGAGAGGCCATTTTTGTGTAACTGGGCTTGAGCCTTGGAAGATGTAAGCCCGTAAGGGCATTTTATTTATTTTGGGACTTGATGCTCTACATGCTATTGATTCATGTATTTTTATATCCTTGAATGTATACATCGCATGTGGGACTTTTGTATAAACCTTGGAATTTATGATATAAAGGTTGAGGATTTGCAATGATTATGTAGCGAATGTTGATTGATGGGTTATATATGTGTTGGATTATTTTGGGGCGTTACAATACTAGACTTGTTTCACACTTCCAGTTTGAAGAGTTTTGAAACCAATAATGCATTTGATTTTGTTTGTGTTACTCGCCTTTTCAACACATCCTATGGTAATGTATCTGCTACTCTCTGCTCCATAACGCATGTATTTGACTGTTTTTCGAATGGCTCTCTCTCTTATCTTGTTGAGGGGCAAACAATTCACGATCGGCTCAGATAATGAAGACTATCCCCAAAGAGATCTTGTATGAAGGTATGATGATAGTAGAGATCCTCTTGCATTTTACAATTTAGTACATATAGGCTTCATTAGGATTGAATATGTTCAAAAATTCAGTTCCATATCATAATTGCAATAATAGTAGATTTCCCTAACCTTGTAGCAGTCATGGCGTGCTTTATTCCAATTTATGTCCTCATATGGCTTTGCGTGAATTTCTCGTCTTATGACTTGACAAGATCAGTGATCGGCCCATGATATTTCCTCCCATACAAGTATGACATGGGCATGTAAGTCATGCAACAAACCACATTTTTGCTTAATTGTGCAGAAGGATAAAGTTAGGATTAGACCGAACAAGAAGATAAAAATTTATTCATTGGATGCCTAGCACGAAATTCAGTCATTTAAACTACCTAATCTTAATTAGTAACCTAGCAGATTATGTAACGTGGAAACTTTGTAACTGGTTTAGTGATCATTAGTAAAACAAGTACAGTTGTCCAGACGAGAGCTAGACTTAGATTGTATATAATTGTTTGGTTTGATCCTTTTAATAGGTCATTAAATTGAGAGTTTCAAGTACAAGAATGTAGAATGTTTTACATATTTTCTTCAGGTAAAGGATACTCCTATAACTTTTTTTTAAAACAACGAATACAAAATGATAAAATATAAGAACTAAATTTCCCTTTTAGTCACCTAGGTGACAAGGCGAAAATGAAGGGAAAATCCAGAATTCTGGGGGCAGTAGGTTGCATCAGGCCCATTCATACACTCCCAACACCTGTAGAAAATAGAGAAAAAAATAATGGAAAGTTAAACTTTCTTGCATCACCATGCGCAAATTAAAATTCACATTAGATTTTCAAGTTCAACATCTAAAAATAATGACTGATATCAATTTAGTGATAGTGATATCCACGGTTATATATCACTGGATAAATGTCACTATTATTTTTTACTTCCTACATGCATCTTACACAATAAACGCCATGTGTATACTGTGAGAATATGTGTTCTCCTAGGATTAGGAATAAGTGTCCTATATCTATTAGACTTCTATATATCTCAGTAATGTATTCATGTAGGATTAGGAATTAGTGGTACTCTATATAAATGATGTATGTATTCTTTGTTCAATCAATTCAAGACTAATATACAGTTTTATTCAGAAAACTTACATGGTATCAAAGCCATCACCGTTACTCTATGATTCAAAACCCTAGCACTATCACCATTGCTCTTTGATTCGTGCTCTCTCAGATTCACTGGTTGTCTTCAACTTGGGTGGGTGACCCATCTGTTCCTAATTCGGAGTTGCGATTGCTAGTCGAAGCCGTGTTTGCTAGTCGTCGCAGTACTCTCAGTGCGTCGACTTGGTGCTTCAAGTCATCTTCTCTCGTTTGGGTCTGATCGTGCTCACGAGGCAGCAAGGGCTCACTTTCGCTCTACTTCGCTCACTCTTGTCTGGGCCTGATCGCCTTTGAGTCTGATCGCCTTCGAGTCATCTTTTGTTCTTCAACTTTGTTCTCTGTCTCTCTCACGAAGGTTTGCTCTCTCTCTCTCTGTGGTGTCGTTTTCGGCAAAGCCTCTCTCTAGCTCAGCTTGGCTTGATTTACTCTTCTATTCTATTGGTTCTGGGTATTTACACTTGAAGCCCTAATTCGTTTTATTTATACTTCGACCCATACCTGTGTTTTATTACAATGTCAGACACTAAAATTCAAGCCATTAAATGTAAACTCACTGGTGGCAATTATGCCTATTGGGCCAGTGTTATGAAGAATTTTCTTCTTGGTCAAAAAAAATGGGGCTATGTTTCTGGTTCTGCTCCTCGTCCATCGGACCTGAAGGTAGAAGGGTATCTGTCTTCCTGTGACACTTGGGATTGTGATAATGCCAAAGTTCTAACCTGGATTCATAACTCTGTGGATGACCGTATTGGAATGATATTTTCCAAGTACAGTATTGCTAAGGAAGTGTGGGATTATTTACTCGGTGTTTATCAGCAGTCCAACTTTGCCAAGCAGTATGAGTTGGAAACAACTATTCAGAGTGCTCGTAGCATGGTGTAGGTAAAAAACTGTGAAACCCATTTGGTGATATATAGAAATATTATGTGCCCAGAAAAAAATATGTAGAGTTTGAATCTGTGTTTTAGATTTAAATTGGTACCCATAATAAATCTGATCCACACATTACGATTTGGGGACTTTTCTATGTATTTTTTTCTGGTTACATAACTTTGTTGGGTGATATATAACAATTTCTAAAATTATGAATTCTATATTTACATGGTATTTTATGGATCCACGTAGGAGGTGAAAAAAAGAGATTATATGTGTACCTGGTGACAAATATTACTTTCCTTTTACTAATGAGATTGTGTTAATTTTACCGGGAGATAAGTCTCCCCCAAGACGGTATTCCAAGTATCCATAGCCGAGCTTTTGTCATTGCCCCTTCTTCTCCATCATCAGGCCCTTCTCCAAGCAAACGCAGAGCAACATAGTTAAGTGCCGAGCCAATCATGGTGCTATGGCCCTCTATGTAAAATCCCCACCCACCATCATCGTTCTACATAATATAGACATTTGCCACATTTTAGATATATAGTTCATTAATGACTTTGATATTGAACATTAAGGTTGTGTTTGGATCTTGAGTAATACATACTTGATGATGATAGATATAGCGAACCAATTCCTTTTTGTGCTCCCATGTTCGGATAGTATTAATTGCTCCACTTATGTGTAGGATAATGATCTGCATTAGTTATGTTGCGTTACCAACAGTTGGGTCAAAATTTGATTAGTAATTCCATAAGTACGTGTGAAACATTGTGCGTTTGGTATTGTTTTGTTGTGTTAGCTCAAAATGAAAATTGTTAATAGAATCGAAAACCCAGCGAAATTGGACAAGACGCTTACTAGGGGTGGCGTAAAAAACATTGGGCCTGCATTTTCAGCAGCCCAGTGCCCGTCACTTGCTTGGATGATGCGATTTAATCGAATAGCTTTCCTCAAAGCAATTGTTGCTGCTTCATGGGTCACTTCTTTCTCCCCTAGTCTCACTAGTGGTATGCTTAGGTCAATATTGTTGTTTTCCTTTTTAAGCTGAAGATCAAAATACATGTAAAATCAGTGAACAATTCAAAAAGTTTGTCACATTCCAGTGCACCTGAGAGAAGCCCATCCATTTTTTGGGATTTTTTCTTTTTTTTTTTTTTCATGGGTTCTTTAGAATTATTAAAAAATGAAAACGTTTTTGGTTTGGTGCAGAGTGATTTGAGAGATTGGTGTGTTAATTTAACAAGAAAAAACCATTAAGATGCTCATGTTAAATATTACTCAAAAGGGAAGATTAAAAGCATCCGTTTCTATTGAAAGTTTCAAACTGTTTGATTTTCTTATGTGTGAGAAACATGACTGTGAACTTGTTGAATGAAGTGCTTATGTTAGTTGGAGATATATATTTATTTGGTCATGCTATGGTTGTATGTTTTCACCTGCATTCGCATCAGAAGATCAGAACAGGGCAGAGCCCGAGCTCGTTCTTTTTTGCATTTATTTTTATATTCTTCTCGTGCTTCTTTAACTGCTGCTTATTCTTCTAGCGATCTTGCATCGGGGTTAAACTCCCAAATTTGTCTACCAACATAATTGTTGGTACTAAACAAGTATGGTCCACGACGTTCTGCAATCTTGAGCTTCCTCATTTTCTTGTTTCTTCAAGTGCTCTACTCTTTTTTTAGGCCTTTCCACTTATGACAATTTCGAAGGTACTTCGTAAAAAAAATTTCATACTTTTCGAACCATATTATTTTTAGAGCTTTTTAAATCCTTCACAAATGATCACATACAATGTTTAATTAGCTCTGTTCTATAAGAATGTATAAAATAAAAATATTTATTAGAATTTATATGGTAGAATTTTAGAATTAATCGAGATGTGTCTAAATTAGGCTAGGCACTCAATTATTAAAAAGAAAAAAAAAATACATTAAATTACAAATCCACTATTAAGGTATTTGACAAATATATTAGATACGAAACCTAAAGAGTTTGGCTTCCTGAAAGGAAAGGAAACCAAATGACTTACCATTTAAGAGGTTGTAAGGTTGAATCTCACAAATGTCAAATATTCCAAATTTTTGGATTATTAGAGGTTTGCTCAATCGTTAATTTTTGAATTAGTCGAGATGCGTCTAAATTAGGCTAGGCACTCAATTATTAAAAAAAAAAATTATTAAACGCAATAAGATATTAGATAATATGTCAAATTTAGGCCTGGTCTATTAGTTTAATGATATTAGTTGAAACAGTAGAACTACTTTCCACATACTTATGAGTAATGATACGTGAGTTGACTCTACCTTCCGCCCTCATCCCAAATCATATTGGACAGAGGGTAAGGTTATGGTAGATTAATTTTTTTAGGATAAATTATAAATACATTTTTGCAATTTAATTAAAATATAATTTGTTCTTTGTAATTTTAGAAATTACATTTTACTTATTGAACTTTTTAATTTTATAACAAATTATCATTTTTATTAATAAATCATCAAGTCAATTAACAGTTTTTAATAATATTAGAAATATATTTTAATGAATAATTTAAATAATTTTATTATTATATGGGAGAATAATTATAATTTTTTTTAATTAATTTTGTTAAATAAAAAATTAATCCTTATTTTTTAATTTAATTTAATTTTTTTCACATATGGAATTTAACACGCTTGCAGCACTCTCCAAGTGCCCACATTGGGAATATAATGATCCCAGTTTTTCCTGTCATGTATTGTATTCCGGACTTGGGTTCCGTCATGGTTGTTGTTGTCTATATCTTGTTTCCGTCCTTTAAATCCTTTGTATTTGAGTTTTGGGATGTGTTGGGTGAGTTTGGTACAGGTTGGTTGTGAGTTGGAACAAATGGTTACTATCTAGATTTTGGCTTCTTCGCTCAAGCGAGCCTTGGGTTTTTGCTTCTTCGCTCAAGCGAAGGTTCTTGCACTCGAGCGAGCTTTTTTTGATGTGTCTCTTGGCTTGAGCGAGCACTCTTGCGCTCGAGCATGTGTCTGCATCTAGATTGGACCTGAAGGTTGGTATTATTTGCTCGAGCGAGGCTTTTGTCGTCGCTCGAGCGAGCGAGCTCTATGTTTTGTGTTTCTTTGCTTGAGTGAGAACTTTTGAGCTTGAGCGTGCTTCTGGGTTGCAGACCTGAAGCTTCGCATTGTTCACTCGAGTGACGCTTCTTGCGCTCGAGTGAGGTTCGAACATATCAGTTGGCAGCAGCGTGATATACATCACTTTTTCATCTTCTTTTTCATCCAACCCCTAGATCCGACACACTCTCTCTCTACACACTCCTTCTCTATACAAATACTCCATGTTGTAGGAGTTTTCTACCCTAGTCCCTTTGTATAAAAGTTAGAGCTTGGCTTGGGCTTCCCATTGATCCGAAAATTTGTGGATTTGGAGCATCTTGGGTTTCACTCTTCTTCTCCTTTGAGTCTCTCCACTTGAGGTAGGGATAAACTACTCCCTTTTATGAGTTTTAACATAGATATTAGTCATTTTGTATAAATGTTGAGATTTGGGAAATGTGGATGAAGTTAGGGTTTGATTTTGAATTTACCAAAGAGGGGTTTTCTAACTTTGGACTCCATTGAGTATATGAGGTCTTGAAATGAGGATTATTTGTGTATAATTGATGAAATTTGGCCTTAAGAGAAATAGTTGAGAAAGGGGGATTAATGCCCTAATTTGTATTGAATAAATCATTTGTATAATTAATGAGGTAAATTGTGGAAATATGAAATTGGTTTAAAATTTGTGAAATTGAAGGAAATTATGATTAGACGGTGTAGTTGGATTGATAAATTACTCACCTATGGAAAATGTGGTAATTTATCTGTGTAATAGATTTATTTATCTGTTTAGATATAATTGTTTTGGACTATCGGTGGAGAATAGTGATGATTGTTGTAGAACTGCATGATGATTATGTAAATTGAAACTAATCAATTGGAATATGTCATTGAATATGACAGTTGGATTAACACATTGAACATGTGGTTTGATTGATCATTGTATATGATAAAGTGTTTAAATACATTGCATATGTATCTTTGTTTGGGAGGAGATAGGAGATGTACTCCATGGTTTTGGGAGGAGATAGGGGATGGACTCCATTGATAACTAAGTTGGTCGGAGTGTCCAGGGTGAAAGTCCCGAAATCTTACATACATCTGAATGATGTTACTGATTGAAGTGTTAATAATATGAGTTGTAGTCTCATTTGAATTATGGATAATTGAAGTGTTAATAAGATGAGTTATAGTCTCATTTAAATTGTTTGATTAGATAATGAACCATGTCTATGAATTGATTTGGATAATAAGTGGAAGTGAATTGAGATATGGTTGTAAATGTTGATTAATTTTGGAAAGGGGATATGTTTGTTTACAAGTGTTGATCATTTATCGAATGCTAATGCTTTAGTTATTTCTCATATTTGGTTTAGCATGTCTCTACTGGGCTTTGGCTCACCCTACTTGGGACACTATTTTACAGGTGCATGTGATATGCCGCCTCCAAGATAGCTTGGGAGGTTTAGGAGTTAAAGACTCCATTTTTGTTGTTTTGTCGATGTTATATGTAATTCCAGGCCAAGGGCTTAATATTTAAAGAGTTAGAACTCTCTTTTGTGGTAACCAAGTGTTGACTTGGAAAGTTTGTAAGCCTATAGGGTATTTACTTTTGTTGTCAACATGTAGTACTTTTTGTAAAGAATACTCTGATGACTGAATGTATTTTATTTTCCTATGTCTATGGATGTTATGAATGACTAATTTATGCATTTATTTTGAGGGTGTTGTAGGCAAAATGTTTCTGTATTGTGCATAATGTTACATACAATTCTTCATGACGACTCCAGTGATTTCCTATGAGGGTAATTTCCATGGTTAGGAAGTTGTAATCTTTGAAGAACATAACTTTTTGAAATAACAAAACCATAAATTCTAAAAGTACTAACAACTTTGTGAACTCAATTGACTCAATTGTGTCATTTCTTCCAAAATGTATGGACCATTTTGGGACACACATAAGTGTTTCCAAGGAAAATTACCTATTGTGGAAAATCACCATCGTCCATCTGTGCATTGATCAATAGCTTTGCTTCTCTATGTAAAGGTGTTGGATCTCTCTCAACCTAGTTAATAAGAAATGGATAAAAAAAACTTTAATATAAGACAATTGTATATAGGTATGTTAACTAACTTATATGCTTCATGATATAACTCTCGAAATTGATACTAACCTGTCCACCATAAATAAGACCCAACATAGCTCATGATGTTTGTACCAAATTTGTTCTGTTTCCTTCCAGCGGTTGATATTTCATTTTCATGCATAAAAATCATCGAAATGAGTAAAACATAAAACTTTGGAAAAAACATAGCATTTGGAATAGTTATATCATTTCTTACATTATTGTTGGGTGGAATTTTTCTTTTTCTTTTTCTAATATATATATATATATATTGTTGTTCCCAGTTTGGAATTGGAACTCATCAACACAGTTTAATTAGGTGTTAGAACCAAATCTATAATTGAACACAAAACTTAGTTATGGAAGTTACCATAGAAGGGCATGATTCCAAGCTCTCTCCCCAACCTCCCTCTTCATTTTGTATTGAAAGCAAAAATTCAATGCCTCTACGAACTACTTGGCTGTTGTTATAAGTCTTTCCGGCTGAAACTAACCCTTCCAGCACAAAAAATGTTCCATAGATGAAGCAAATTCCCCAATAGCCATGCCTGCTCATGTCATTGAACACATCAATTCCAGTTGCCACAGCTTTTCATTTTTAAATTTTTTTTTTTAATGTCTACATATATATAAATTTAGAAGTGAAACTAACTCACCAAGAACCAAATTTAGAAGTGAAACTAACTCACCAAGAACCATTGGGCCATTGTCTCCGCTCACGGAAACCTATTGCTTTTGCCACTGAAATTTCTATTTCTTTCTCCCAATGTGTTGGATGTAAACGTTTGAATGACAATAGAGCATGGATTATAGATGCAGTGCATTCCACATGCCTAGACAACCAATTGATCAAGGTTAATATTAGCTATCCATGGTGTGAAAAATATTTTAATAATAATGAACTAAATTAAAACTTACTCTGTCTCAACCACAATGTCAGCAAAAAGTTCTGAAGGATTCAACATCTTCATAAAGAGAAATGTGATAGTAAAAGTCTCTGTTTCATATTAAACGGTAAAAAGTCAGATTCCTATAAACTATGAAGATGGCTTGTTTGGGTGTAAAATGAAACAAATCACCAGACTAGTATCCTGGTGGTTGGTGGCTTACTCCCATGTGGATTGGGGACCACAAGGAGATGAATTCTTCTATTTGGGGTGACGTTCGGGGGCATGGCCTACCGACTCCTTGTTATTATACCCTAGGTGACTGGGGTCAAACTATGGCTTAAACCAGTCTTGAGGGAGCATTTGTGAATTCTCTATATATGATACTCTGCCTTGTTAGTATTACAATCCTATTCTAGTTGGATTTATCAATCCCTTGGCCAAAACCTATTTAATTTATAATTGTTTTGTACTTAGTTTTTAGATGTCAAAGTGGATTCAAGTTAGGAAATTGAATTTGATTTCAAAGAAGCCAGATATATCAACATATAGGTCCAGGCTGCTAAAGGAACAAGCTAGCATAGCCAAGCTTAAAGATACAGTCAAAGCATCTTGTCTCAATCAATTCTATGTATTGCCTTGTAATGCAAAAAGTACTTGAATTGTTTGGTTTTGATTTATGTCAAGTCTCAAAGTACATGCAAACAAAGAATTGGTTTCATCAAATTGGTTTATCTAGTGGGATGTTGGAGTTGATTATGCACTTTGTTGCACACTCGAGCGAGGAACCCCTAAATGATTTATTTTGAGGCAATTTCAAAGTCATAATTTAATTGGGATTAATTGTCAAGTCACCTTATGGTATCTCTCCACTATAAATAGGACCTTAGCAGGTGTACCAAAATAAGCGTGGAGTACTTTTTGAATACATTGTGCTGAAGGTCGTTTAGTCTCCAAGTCTTCTAAATAATTATTCATACATTGGTGGATTTCCAAAGTTTAAAGGGTAAGTAAAAATGATACAAGCTTTTACAATCTATGCTGAGTGTTTACCCAGAAAGCATGTAGTGGAACTGGTGGCTCCCAAATAGCAAATCCACCACTTTCAGGACTCTATGTGAAGAAAAAGGTGTAAAAAAAAAAAAAAATTGCTGTCAGAGTCATGTGCCTACCTCTATGCATTAGAGTTGTAAATGATCTTCGTTGTCAAAAATCAAATATAATATGTATGTTGTACCTGTAAGAATAGAAGGACATTCACTGCATCATATACACTCTCATTGTCAGCTTTTTTCCCTGCAATTTCGGTAGGCATTTGCGAAATGGTTAGAAGACACTGCAAAGAAATGGGAAAATTTGGTTATGACAACTTCAAAATGAACAACCCAATGCATGAGATTCCCACTAAAGTGGCGTCTGACAACCCCAAATTGCTAATTACCATTGAATTGTTGTAGTTGTAACATAAAGCAAGATTACCTTCACTGATTCAGCTGTGCAGTCCGCGACTACCCAACCTTGATCTTGATTAGAGAAAGTCCATGCTCCTTTAGTAAAGTAACAATACATGCTCTCGAAATCCCCAGTTGGTTTTTTTTTCTCTTCAAATTTGAAGATCATACAATGTTAGTGAGTGAAATGAAGTCGTTCCATACATTTTGCGCGCACACACACAAAAATCATGTTTTTTTTTGTTTTTTGTTTTGATAAAAAGAAACCTGTGATTCTTTTATGTAAACATGTGCCTTCCTAAGAGAATTCCCATATTTGTCAGCCATGTTACTTGCTATAATTGCCTGAGTGGCAAGAGTAGTGTCCCATATTTGGTTGCCAATACTCTGCAATTCAACAAAGTTGTTAACAAAAATATCCTGTTTTCAAATTATAAAGGGTGATTTGGCGTAACTGTAAGGTTTGTCAATTGCGTTTCTAGTGGCGCAAGTTCGACTCACGAAAACCTTTTAAAAAATGGGGATGAGATTGCTTATGTTTTATGCTTCCCAGAACCCATTTTAGTAGGAAACTATTATCGTAAGTTGTAAGTTTTTATGATATAAACCTGCATTTTCATTCCATCTTCAGCAAGCCACAAATAATCGGGAGTTTGGGCAAGATGATGCTTGAACTCATTGCCATCAGGGTTCTCTACCCACCAACACATCATTTGCAAACTCTGTAACAAGAACATATTAGACTCGTTTCACACTTCCAATCTGAAGAGTTTCGAAACCGATAACCCATTTGATTTTGTTTGTGTTACTTGCCTTTTCGACACATCCTATGGTAATGTATCTGCTACTCTCTGCTCCATAACGCATGTACTTGACTGTTTTTTGGATGGCTCTTTCTCTTATTCTGTTGAAGGACCAACAGTTCATGATCGGCTCACTTAGATAATGAAGACTATTCCAAAGGAGATTTTGTATGAAGGTATGATGATAGTAGAGATCCTCCTGCATTTTACAGTTTAGTATATATAGGCTTCATTAGGATTGAACATGTTCAAAAATTCAGTTCCATATCATAATTGCAATAATGGTATATTTCCCTAACCTTGCAGCAGTCATGGCGCGCTTTATTCCAATTTATCTCCTCATATGGCTTTGGGTGAATTTCTTGTCTTAATGATTTGACAAGATTGGTGATCGGCCAATGATATTGTCTCCCATACAGGTATGACATGGGCATGTAAGTCGTGCGACAGCAGCACCACAGTTTTGCTTAATTTTGCAGAAGGATAGAGTTAGGCTTAGACCGAACAAGAAGATACAAATTTATTCATTGGATGTCTAGCATGAAATTCAGTCATTTAAACTACCTAATCTTACTTAGTAACCTAGTAGATTATGTAACCTGGAAACTTTGTAACTGGTTTGTTGATCATTAGTAAAACAAGTACAGTTGTCCAGACGAGAGCTTGACTTGGATTGTGTATAAATGTTAGGTTTGATCCATTCAATAGGTCATTAAATTGAGAGTTTCAAGTACAAGAATGTAGAATGTTTTACATATTTTCTTCAGGTAAAGGATACTCCTATAACTTTTGTTTAAAACAACGAATACAAAATGATAAAATATAGGAAATAAATTTCCCTTTTAGTCACCTGGGTGACAAGGTGAAAGTGAAGGGAAAAGCCAGAATTTGAGGGCAGTGGGTTGCATCCGGCCCATTCATTGACTCCCAACACCTGTAGAAAACGGAGAAAAAAATAATGGAAAGTTACACTTTTTTGCATCACCATGTGCAAATTAGATTTTCAGGTTCAACATCTAAAAATAATGACTAATATCAGTTTAGTTACAGTGATATCCACGGTTATATATCACTGGATAAATGTCACTATTATTTTTTACTTCCCACATGCATGTTACACACCATGTGTATACATATAGCATGGTGTAGGTAAAAAACTGTGAAACCCATTTGGTGATATATAGAAATACTATGTGCCCAGAAAAAAATATGTAAAGTTAGAATCTGTGTTTTAGATTTAAATTGCTACCCATAATAAATCTGATCCACACATCTAAGATTTGTGGACTTTTCTGTGTATTTTTTCTGGTTACGTAACTTTGTTGGGTGATATATAACAATTTCTAAATATTACGAATCCTATATTTACGTGGTACTTTATGGATCAACGTAGGAGGTGAAAAAAAATGATTATATGTATATCTGGTGACAAATGTTACTTTCTTTTTACTAATGAGATTGTGTTAATTTTACCGAGAGATGAGTCTTCCCCCAAGAGGGTATTCCAGTAGCACTGCCATTATCAAGTATCCACTGCCGAGCTTTTGTCATTGCCCCTTCTCCATTATCAGGCCCTTCTCCAAGCAAACGCAGAGCAATGTAGTTAAGGGCAGAGCCAATCATGGTGCTATGGCCCTCTATGTAAAATCCCCACCCACCATCATCGTTCTACATAATATAGACATTTGCCACATTTTAGATATATAGTTCATTAATGACTTTGATATTGAACATTAAGGTTGTGTTTGGATCTTGAGTAATACATACTTGATGAAGATAGATATAGCAAACCAATTCCTTTTTGTGTTCCCATGTTTGGATAGTATTAATTGCTCCACTTATGTGTAGGATAATGATCTGCATTAGTTATGTTGCGTTACCAACAGTTGGGTCAAAATTTGACTAGTAATTCCATAAGTACGTGTGAAACATTGTGCGTTTGGTATTGTTTTGTTGTGTTAGCTCAAAATGAAAATTGTTAATAGAATCGAAAACCCAGCGAAATTGGACAAGACGCTTACTAGGGGTGGCGTAAAAAACATTGGGCCTGCATTTTCAGCAGCCCAGTGCCCGTCACTTGCTTGGATGATGCGATTTAATCGAATAGCTTTCCTCAAAGCAATTGTTGCTGCTTCATGGGTCACTTCTTTCTCCCCTAGTCTCACTAGTGGTATGCTTAGGTCAATATTGTTGTTTTCCTTTTTAAGCTGAAGATCAAAATACATGTAAAATCAGTGAACAATTCAAAAAGTTTGTCACATTCCAGTGCACCTGAGAGAAGCCCATCCATTTTTTGGATTTTTTTTTTTTTTTTCATGGGTTCTTTAGAATTATTAAAAAATGAAAACGTTTTTGGTATGGTGCAGAGTGATTTGAGAGATCGGTGTGTTAATTTAACAAGCAAAAACCATTAAGATATTTGATGATACAGTTACGATACAACGGGTTCCAGAGGGAATGGGTTGGACTGGTCCACTGCTTCTCCAACCGATATCTGGATGGCCAAGCCCACCTGAGAGCCTGCACAAGAGTTCAACGGGGAACGGGAAGTCCCCTAGCGAACCCTCCGACGAGCAAGTTAGAGAGAGAAGTGAAAATGTGGAGATATGAATTGGAGATAGAAAACTTAACCTTCTTCTTGTCTTCAACGTCTGCTTATATCCTTTGGTAATCATTTCGCCGTCCCTTCCGACCTGCCACCTTGGCCGAAAGTCAATGCTGTAGCTTACCTTGTTCAGGGTGAGGGGGTGCTGTTCCGACGGAGAGGTGTTGTCGTAATAAATGTTGTGATGGGCTGCATTAATGGCGATGTACAGTAACAATAACTTTTTCTTCAGGTAAAGGATACTCCTATAACTTTTGTTTAAAACAACAAATACAAAATGAAAAAATATAGGAAATAAATTTCCCTTTTAGTCACCTGGGTGACAAGGCGAAAATGAAGGGAAAAGCCAGAATTCTGGGGGCAGTGGGTTGCATTAGGCCCATTCATACACTCCCAACACCTGTAGAAAATGGAGAAAAAAATAATGGAAAGCTAAACTTTTTTGCATCACCATGTGCAAATTAAAATTCACATTAGATTTTCAGGTTGAACATCTAAAAATAATGACTGATATCAGTTTAGTGATAGTGATATCCACGGTTATATATTACTGGATAAATGTCACTATTATTTTTTACTTCCTACATGCATCTTACACACCATGTGTATACATATAGCATGGTGTAGGTAAAAAACTGTGAAACCCATTTGGTGATATATAGAAATA
>NW_021025958.1:248054-276490 GCF_004153795.1 Camellia sinensis | reverse complement strand
GCTGTGCGTAAATGTACATAAATAATGTACATTTGTTTTGGTATGTATTGCTTGGTTCATTTTAATTTCATTAGATGAACAAAATGTGCACTTCAAGTGTTTTTGCAAACATCACATTTGTTCCCATCTATGAATTTTCTAATGAATTGGTTTAAGTGTGAGGATCTACTGACATCATATGCAAATAGTGAGAGAGAGGTTTTCCCTTTGATATTAGTATAATAATAATTATACTAATAATTACTATTATGTAAAATTCTGTGTGGTGCTCTAGTCAACAAGCCTTCAAAGGATAGCTTAGGAAACCAGAACTGCCAGAAGGATCCATTGCGGAGGCCTACATATCCAAAGAGTGTACGATGTTTTGTTTAATGTATTTGCATGGAGTTGAAACGATGCTTAACCAGGAAGAAAGGAACTACGATGGGGGTGACAATGGGCCGGGGTTGGCGATTTTCACTCAAAATGTTCGTCCTTTTGGTCAACTCCCACGGGCAATTGATGTGTCTGTAGCTGGCCGCGAATTGGCTCATTGGTTTATCCTACACAATAGTTTGGAAGTGGACGAATATCTAGAGTATGATTCCTCATCGTATATGCAACATACATTTTCTACATGGTTTTTATTTTTTAAAGTCTCCATTATTCAAATTACTTATGAATTATGTTGTATTAACTAGGGAACACAAGCTCGTGTTGCAACAAAAATATGGAAGTTCATGCAACATTCCAATGCGACAATGCAAAGAATTTCCTAAATGGTTCAAAGATCGCGTAATCTTAAACTCATTAGTGTATAGTTTGCATAGAACCTTACATTATTCCAAGTTTGAATTAACATGACATACTTTCTTGTCTAGATGAACCAATTGCGAAATCAAAAGTCACCCGAAGCAACCGATGAGATGTGGTCATTAGCCAATGGACCTAATGCCTTGGTGAACACATATGAGGGGTGCATTTCTAATGGCGTCCGATTCCATACTATCGACCGTGATAACCGTCGTACATGTCAAAATATGGCTTGGTAGTGGAAGGCAACCACCAAGGCCAATTGATAAAGTTCTACAGCTACTTTTGTAAAGTGTGAGAACTGACATATTTGTTTGGACATCGGGTTGTTTTGTTCCAATGTGAATGGTATAACACCAGCAGTAGCCGAACTTTGCGTGTCGAACCACATGTGACAACTGTTGATGTAAGAAGTCGATGGTATAAAGATGACTCGTTTGTGTTCCCAAGCCAAGTTCAACAAGTTTTCTACGTTCATGATACAAAGTTAGGCCCAAATTGGCGAGTCGTAGAAAAGTTTCAACATCGACGAATTTGGGATGTGCCAGAGCTGGACGTGCAAGAATTTGATGAAGTGTTGCAAGAAGATGAAACCACTACTGTTGTACCAACTGAGCCTATTGATGATTATGTTGTTTTACTGTCATCTAGCATGCATTTCTGTGTTACTGTGTACATAAAGACTTACTTATCTCCATGATCTGCTTGTGAATAACCAGCGTAATGTCTAGCTAAGCCCCTGCAACAACTAAGCAAAAACATTTTCATTTCTTAACACAGTACGCCCAAAGCAAGAGACGGTATAAGAAAAAATAATTGCCATGTCCTTAACAAAAATACTCCAATGAGTAGGAAAAATTAAAGGATTTAAGGCACCATCCATATCATAAAGCCTGTACAGCAATTCAGGTCCAGTTATGCTTGGATTCCAAGAAATGGTCTGGGCTATCCTGTTAAATAATTCATATGACCTAACCTACTAACTGAATTATTAATATCTATAAATTAATATTGGACGATTATCCTGGACTAAATGAATTTACTAGGTCAACTTCTTATGATACTTGAAGTAATAATATTGGGTCTATTCCAGTTAAATTCGTTGCAAAGGCAGTTAAATCTGATCTGTCTGCAAGCAGGCTGAATTATTGGTACTTGAATTTTGTTGCTTATGTAACAATAGGTCTTCTGTTAGGTAGGTTTTGAAAAATAAATTTCCAGTCAGAGTAACATCGATGAACTTGGGATGTGCCAGAGCTGGATGCGCAAGAATTTGATAAAGTGTTGTAAGAAGATGAAACCACTACTGTTGTACCAACTGAGCCTATTGATGATGATGTTGTTTTACTGTCATCTAGCATGCATTTCTGTGTTACTGCGTACATAAAGACTTACTTATCTCCATGATCTGCTTGTGAAGAACCAGCGTAATGTCCAGCTAAGCCCCTGCAACAACTGAGCAAAAACATTTTCATTTCTTAACACAGTACGCCCAAAGCAAGAGACGGTATAAGAAAAAATAATTGCCATGTCCTTAACAAAAAATACTCCAATGAGTAGGAAAAATTAAAGGATTTAAGGCACCATCCATATCATAAAGCCTGCATAGCAATTCAGGTCCAGTTATGCTTGGATTCCAAGAAATGGTCTGGGCTATCTTGTTAAATAATTCATATGACCTAACCTACTAACTGAATTATTAATATCTGTAAATTAATATTGGACGATTATCCTGGACTAAATGAATTTACTAGGTCAACTTCTTATGATACTTGAAGTAATAATATTGGGTCTATTCCAGTTAAATTCGTTGCAAAGGCAGTTAAATCTGATCTGTTTGCAAGCAAGCTGAATTATTGGTACTTGAATTGTTTTGCTTATGTAACAACAGGTCTCCTGTTAGGTAGGTTTTGAAAAATAAATTTCCAGTCAGAGTGCACAAAACAGAGGGCTTTTTTGTTTTTGTTTTTTTGGGTAATACAAAGAGCTTTATCATGTATGTCTTTGTATATGTTAGCTGTATATCAGTTGTAACTTTTGCATCGATCCTATTCCTATGCAAGTGTTCAACACATTTTACAGAACCTTGAAGTCTGTTGTATTTTGTACCATAGATTTCATACTTCATTGGGGAGGGCCAATTCTTTGGGCATGGAAATTCATCAAAATGAGTCAGATGCATAGAATAATTCACAGAGTTCAGCAAAAAATTTCCAATAAGATGTTATTTGTTGTATTTCTTGATTCATCATTAAATATTTTTTCATCATTAGATTATATGTATCCCACATGAGAAGATTTAAAGACCAAATGAACATAGATTCGAAGTGTATTCATCTCACTAGACTAATGCCTTCCTTGTTTCCTAGATTCATATTCTCCTCTTCTATTCATCCCTCTGTCTGATCATGTTAAAAATGGTTCAGATAAAGATGTTCTCTGGTTGTGTGGACTGATTAGAACTGTCATTGCAACAATAGGTACCTCGTTGTTGGGTCAAGTAGTAGTCTTAGCGGCCTTTCGTTTGTCTAAATTGAAAAGGGTATTGAGATTCAAAGCGATTCAAAGTGCCTATTTTTTTAATGGGCTTTGCTTCGCTCATTATGTGGACTTCATTGCCCAGTCCGAGCCGCTTGCTTAAACATGTGTTCTGTAGATGGTTGTATACTTCCTAAATACTTCCTAAATTCAAAGTAATCCTAAATACAATTTCAATTGACATCCTTGCAATTTGTGTTCTGTAGATGGTTGTAATTTTTTGTTGAAAATTTGTGTTTACAATGGAACTAATGGGTGTAATTTTTGTTGTGTAGATGGCTATTGGCATTGACATGTGGATCTTCTATTTTTTGTCTGGAAGATAATTCATAGTTGTGCAACATTGGAAAGTTTTTGGACATCCTCTACTTTTTGTGTGGAATTTGGATGAATCGTACATATAATTTTTGGAACTTGTTTTAATTGCTTTGGTGATATATATAGATTACCTTTTGTTGTGGTACATATTACCATGGTAATTTGTACCATGCCAAATGGTCATTACAATACATAGTATAGTAAAAATGTTGTGTGTAGAGGACATTGTTTTGGTAGGACATTTGGAATGTATGACGTTATTATTCGTAATTGGAATATATTAGTTGGTTTGTATATAAGTTTATATTGTAAGGTATTTTTTTTTGTTTGATGGTTGTAAGTGAAACATGCATTACGGAATAGGTGATAATATATATATTGATTTGTTTGTATACCTATCACAGGTTGTACTGAATACATACAGGTTGTGAACAAATTTATTAAAATGAAAAAAACAAAACAAAACAAAAAATTTATATTTTTGGTGACAAAACAATTGGTAGCCAAAAAAAGAAATAAATATTTTGGCGACTAAACATTTAGTAGCTAAAACAAAATGAAAAAAAGTTTTGGTGACAAATTGTTTAGTAGCAAAAAGTAAAAAAACTTTTGGCGACTAAATTCTTAGTAGCCAAAACAAATTGAAAATAGTTTTGGCAACTAATTTGTAGCAGATAAAACTGACAACCGTTTTGGCGACTAAATATTTAGTCGCCAAAACATAATTAATTATGTATGCGCGACTAAAATCTGTAGTAGCTAAAGAATAATCAATCTTTCCACGACTAAAAATTTAGTAGCTAAAAAATAGCACTTTTTGGCGACTAATAATTTGGTCGCCATAAATAAAAATTTAATTTTTTGGCGACAAAAGGAATACTAGCTGAAAATGTTAGTTATGAATTGATGCACCCTTTGGGCGACTAATAATTAGTCGCCAATGTCACTCATCCGCGACTAACCCACTTTTAGTCCTAATACCCTACACTTTTGCCTACCAACATATTAGTTGCCATTTCGGTTGCACTTATGCCGACTAAATTTGTTTTAGTCGCCACTACCTTCGCCGACAACGTACCCGCGACAAAGGCAGCGACAAAAAGTTTTGTTCGGGGAATATCTTCGGCGACCAAAATCAATGCTTTTGGCGACTAAAACATTAGTCGCCAAAAGTGTAGTTTCTTGTAGTGCTAGCTCATGACCAATGCATCAATTTGTCGTAAAAATTAAAAAAAGAAAAGAAAAGAAGAAGTCCCCAGTCGCAATGAGTTATTACTACACGTTATAGATTAAAGAAGTTATAACTGAGCATATAATACATTTAACATGAAAATTTAATTTTTCTTTATTGCCCTGGTGAAACTTCTTTAACATTTATGATTGCAGAGGCATTATGGAAAACTATGTGCATTTGTATTTGTGGTGTATGAGTGGTAAACAGAATTTGAATAATGAATTTGGGTATAAATTTGGAAAGAAGAAAAAAAAAGAAAAAAAAAGGGAGAAAAATGTGAATGAAATGATTTTTTTTTTTTTCATTTCTCTTTTTCTTAATAAATAAATTCTTATCTAAATCTACAATCTAAATACTGGGAAATGGGTGCACACTATACGCACCCTATCACAAAATGTGTAATTTTAACATAAAAATTTTTAACATTAATTATAAAATATGTTACCTTATCACAAATTGGGATAACTAAAAATATCGTAATTAAGTAGTAAATTTTTGTAACATTAATAACAAAATTTCAGACATATGTTATGTCAATTTATAACAAAATTTTATATTTTATGATTTATATTATCAAATTTTATGATAAATTATATATTTTTATGATAATATGCGTATGATGTGCACTCTTAAGCGATGCACACCACAGAATTTATCCTAATACAATGTCAAGATGAATGAGGTGAACTGACTACCTTGACTTGCATAAGTGAAAAGCTTTTATTGCTTACCGAGAGAGAGATAGAGAGACAGAGAGAGAGATGTGAATTACAAGATAGGAATATCAGGGGAGCTTCAAAGGTTGGAAAGGTTGAGAAAAGAGAGGAATGCTACTTATATGGAGTTCTCTGAAGCATGGAACACTACCTGGGCTAGTTTAGGGGTTGTTTGCAAAATTGGCTTTTTAATTAAAAAAGTCATACATTTTGGTTATTTACATTTTCTTATATAACTAAAAATATATATATTTCTAAACACACTAAATTTTTTAATCTCATAAAAAATTTAGAAATCACTAAAAGAATCATAGTTGGTACCATAATTAAGGTCCATAGTCTTACATTTTTCTATGTCACAACAATAAATTTAAGTGGTAAATACTACCTAGTCCCATTAAATAAATTTAAATACTATTAAATTATGGACAAATCTATTCATACATAAAATTTATATAAAAAATTTCATAAAAATGATGTGACAATGTCATTATTATAAATAAATGTATGTTTAATGGTGTTTTATTTTAAAGTGAATAGTTCATAATAAGCTACATCATTATGTATGAATTTTTTGTTTGTAAAACATTACTCTTAAATTATTTGTTTCATCTTCTCTCTATCTCTTTTGGGTATGACTATGGTACACATCCCACGAAGGGTGTACCATATGTACCTTACAACTATAAAAGAAAATAGTATAACTCCATATATTTTGAATCATAACTAAAAGAAAAAATTTATGCCTAAACATAGAAAAGTCATAATTAAATATTTCAAAATAATGTCGTAACTAAAGAAGAAAAATAATCATAACTAAAAAAGAAAAATGCATAATTAAGATTGCATATGGTATGTAGTACGCATAATAGAATTCTCCATCTCTTTCTTTTCATTATTTTTCTAAAAGCTTCACGCCACCATTGTCTACTGCTATTGCCGCCACCATCTACCCATCGGCACTGTCGTCGTCTACCCATCACCACCACTATCACTACCACTACCACCATCATTGTTGTCCAACCACTACAAAAAATTAAGGTTTTAGGGATAAAAATTTAGAGACAAAATTACTTTTTAGAGATGAAATATTTTTATTGCCAAAAGTGTCATTATATTTTTAACAACGAAAATTGGACATTAGTGATAAATTATTATTCGTTTGGAGCCAAAATTTGTTTCAAAAAATAAATTCTTTTGGGGTCAAATTATTTTGTCTCATATATTTATTAGTGACATTTTAAAAATTTTGTTACTAAAAACCTTGTTTTTAACTTCTCGGATTGATCTTTTAACGATTATCTTTATGATGATATAAATTGATCCTTAAATGTTTTTTGCTACAAAATTTTTACTTTTACAAACTAAAAAAATTAATTTTTAAAACTCTTATATATTGTAATGATCACCATTACTGCCAAGGATATGTGAAAATGCAAAGAAACTAATGTTGTTAGCAATTCACACTTCATGAGTGTTCCAAAAAAAAAAAAAAAAAAACTCACTTTATGAGAGAGTGAAACGGATTATCTTTTTACGGAGATGAACATCCTTATTTACGGGTCATACAAAACTTCTTGTACCTGCATAAACATAAACTCAATTTTACTAAAACTGTGGTTCCCTGTAAGATTTCAAATTTAAACTACTCTTGATCAAGAACAAAGACAATAAAAAGAGAAATGCTTCGGACCCCCACTGAAATCGACCCCACGACCCCCAGCTGAGCTGGAAAGTCACATGAGCGGTCATGTGACTTTGAGAGCCACGCACCTCCTCTTTGTCTCTCCTCATTCAGAATTCAAAAATCATGTTATTATCAGAGAGATACAGATCTCTCCTCTTTCTCTGTCCTTCCAGAGTTCTCCCCCGACAGCTCCTCTCCTTCACTCTGACGCCCGATGTCCCCTTCATGCCGACACCCAACAACTCCTCTTTCTTTGTCCTTCCCTGCACTCCGACGATCGACGCCCGACCCGCTGCAATAAGCATCTCAACACAAATTACAAAATTCTGGAATTCAGCAGCCTCCTCTGTATCCCCTATAAATCCTGATTTTGCAGCAAGAAAAACAAGAGCACCCTAATGGAAGAGAAGGATAATAAGAAACATACTGGAAGTTTTACAAATCCCACATCTGTATCAACACAAAATCCAACTACAATATGAGCATAGAAATCAATTTTTATACACATCCAACAGGAAACCTTGCACACTGTATTATTTGTTTACACTTTACGCCAATTTCCCTTGTTCAAAAAAAAAAAAAAAAACAGCGCCCAGAAACCTGTTTGGGCCACATTCAGAAGGTATTCCAAGGTATGCATTGCCTCCAGCATTAAACATACCAATTATTTAACTACAATTTTGGGGAGTTGGCATTCTTACAACTAATCAAGCACCAACTGTTTTGTTAGAGAAGGAAGTGATCACAAGATTCACATCACAAACTATTTCACCTTGATTATATTTCTAGAAAAGGAAAATTACAGTGACCTCTCTCGAGGTTACAATTAGAAAAACTCTCCTTAGGTTTCGTACATTACACTTAGGAAAGAGACAGACGAAGCGATGGCCGTTGATTTCTTGGGAAAGAGAGCTATGGCGGACAGACGGACCAGGGAAGAGGGAATCAGGAGATCGAGAGACAGAGATGAAGCTGAGAAACAACAAGTTCCGGAGACCTATGGCCGTCGATTTTTGGAAAAGAGAGCTATGGCGGATGGAGGAGGGAAGAGGGATAGGGCGGACGGATAAGGGAAGAGTGAAAGTTGAGGTTTAGGGCGATTATTATTATTATTATTATTTTTTGTTTTGATTTGTTTTTTTTATTATTATTATTATCATCTCACAAGTGCGTGTATCACACCTTATTACAGTGCAGGTATTCTTCACATGGACAAAGGAAGTTGCTAGCTCAGTGGGGGTGCTGGGGGTGATTTTGTAGAGTCTGGATCGTCGGTCGCCTTCCCCTGCCGCCCTTTCTACAACGCCCCAAAGCGACGTCGTTTTGGGGCCAAATTTCAATTATAAAAAAAAGAAAAAAAAAGACAGAACATAAGAGAAGAAGGAAGGCAGAGAAAGAGAGGAGGAGGAGGAGGAAGAAGAAGAAGAGGAGAGGAGGAGGATCGCAATTAAAAAAAAAGAAAAAAAAGACAGAACATAAGCAACCTAGAGAGGAAGAAGAAGAAAGAAAGGAGAAGAAGGAAGGCAGAGAAAGAGATGAGGAGGAGGAAGAAGAAGAAGAGGAGAGAAGAATGATCGAAACGTTTTTTTCCCTTTAACAATGGAGTTCGCAGATTTACCCAAACCCGGTACCAGTTTCCGACCCAGGTCCTTCGAAATCGATCTCAACGAGGCCCTTCGAACTCCATCGATCTCAATGGAGTTCGCAGATTTTGGTGTGTGGTGGTTGTGATCCTCCTCCTCTCCTCTTCTTCTTCTTCCTCCTCCTCCTCTATTCCTCTGCCTTCTTTCTGTACCTTCCTTCTTCTCTTCTGTTTTGTCTTTTTTTTTTTAATTGAAATTTGGCCCCAAAACGACGTCATTTTGGAGCACCGCAGAAAGGGCGGCAGGGGAAGGCGACCGATGATCCGGACTCGGTTTTGTATGGGGGTCTGAATCGAAACTGCAATAAAAATCTCCTGTCCAACGTGGACATAAGGTTTCCAATACAACAACTACACAGCCATCATATCAAACCTTCTTCTTTGTTTCAGATGGTAAAATTGACTCTAAAAAATGGTGATTTTCTAGATCACTTTCTCTTAAATAAGATCTGTTGCAAACTAAAATCATATTTAGATTTATTTTTTAGTGTTAAATTTATTAATCCCTCTTATTTTTTGTGTACGTGGAAGAGGAGAATGGATTCTTGAGTAAGGATAGTGGATATAAAAATTAAATTTAGTTAATAGGACCAGCCCGTAAGTGTAACGCCCTCAAAACATGACTTCAAACAATCATTCATAAGATCCATAAACAATAAAAGAAACATTATATTCACATTCATTAGAGTGTTCTTTACAAATGATGTTACATGTTAACCAACAAAATAAATGCCCTACGGGCTTACATCTTTCCAAGTATAACTTGGTTACCCCAAAAGAAGAGTCCTAACTCTTTTACGTATAATGCCCTTGGCATGAATTACATGTAACACAAAGGTGTGACAACAAAAAGAAGCCTTTAGCCCCTAAACCTCCCAAGCTATGACCTTGGAGGCAGCATGTCACCTGTATCTGAAAATGATGTCCCAAGTAGGGTAAGCCAATGCCCAGTAGAGATATGCTAAACACTATATGAGAATTAACTAAAACATTAGCATCCGATAAATGTTTAACACATGTAACATAAGTACATCCTTTCATTTCCATAACCAATCCTTATTTACATCATGATTAATCCACTTCTCATTGTTTATCCAAAGCAATTCATTGACATAGCTCAATATTATCAAAACAGTCTAAAATGAGACTATAACTCATATAACAACACATCATTAACAAACATCATAGACATCATTCAACACTTCCAATAACTTGCCATTTTACAGAACTACGTCCGAGGGAACCGACACCCAAATATATATGATTTCGAGACTTTCACCCTGGACACTCCGGCCAACTTAATTATCAATGGAGTCCATCCCCTATCTCCTCTCACACAATCGAGTACATCCCTTATCTCCTCCCAAACAATATACATATACAATGTATTTAAATAAGTTGTCATATACAATGACTAATTCATTCACATATACAACGTTTACATCCAACCGTCATATTCAATAACATATTCCAGTTGATTAGTTCCAATTTACCTAATCATCATGCAGTATCTGCAACAATCATGGCTATTCTCCACCAGTAGCCCAAACAGTTATCTCTATACAGATAAATAAATTTATCAAACAGATAATTTATCACATTTTCCATATGTGAGTGATTCATTAATCCAACTACACCAATTAATTCCAATTCCATCCAATTTCATGATTTCCAAATCAATTTCATATTTCCACAACTTATTTCATTAATTATACAAATGATTTCTTCAATTTAAATTAGGGCATTAATCTCCCTTTCTCAATTTTTGCACCCAAGGCCCAAGTTTACCAATTATATACACATAACCCCTCTTCAAGACCTCACATACACAATGGAGCCCAAAAGTAGAAAACCCCTCTTTCAAACATTTCAAATCTCAAACCCTAACTTCTCAAAATTTCCAAATCACACCATTTATACAAAATGACTAACATTTATGTTAAAGCTCATAAAAATGAGTAGATTATCCCTACCTCAAAGGAACAAGCTCAAAGGAAGAGAAGAGAAACCCAAAGATGCTCCAAATCTACACTTTCTCAAATAAAAAAGAAGCCCAAGCCAAGCTCTAACTTTCTTACAAAGAGACTAGGGTAGAGAGACCCAAAAACAAGGTGTATTTGTAGAGAGAGAGGGAGTGTAGAGAGAGAGGGAGCCGATTTTAGGGTTTGGAGTAAAAAGGAGATCAAAAAGTGATGTGAAAACCCACTGCTGCGAACTGATACATACGGGGCTCACTCGAGTGAAGGAGTTGTCGCTCGAGCGACCAGACACAAAAGGACCTCGCTCGAGTGCAAGAAGCGTCGCTCGAGCGAACAATGCAAAGCTTCAGGTCTGCAACGCAGAAGCACGCTCGAGCGCAAGAATTCTCGCTCGAGCAAAGGAACACATAACACAGGGCTCGCTTGAGCGCAAGAAAGCTCGCTCGAACGAAGAATACCAACCTTCAAGTCTGATCTAAACGCAAACGCACGCTCGAGAGCAAAAGTGTTAGCTTGAGCGAAGAGACACACCACACAAAGTTCGCTCGAGAGCAAGAAGCCTCGCTCGAGTGAAGAAGCAAATACCCAAGGCTCGCTCGAGCGAAGAAGCCAAATCCTGGGCAGCAACCATTTGTTTCAACACACAACCAACCTGTTCCAAACTCGCCCAATACATCCCAAAACTCAAATACAAGGAATTTGAAGGATGGAAAAAAGACATAGACAACAACTAACAATCACGGAACTTGAGTCTGACAAACAATAAATGACGGGGAGAAACCGGGATCGCTATAGTAAGCACTCCCCAATTTAATATAAAAAATGGAATAAATTACAAATCCACTCTTAAAGTATTTGACAAATATATTAGATAGAAATCTATGGAGTTTGGCTTAGTGAAAGGAAAGGAAACCAAATGGCTTACCATTTAAGAAGCTATAAGGTTGAATCTCACAAATGTCAAATATTCCAAATGTTGGGATTATTAGAGGTTTGCTTAGTTGTTAATTTTAAAATTTCAGGATTAATCGAGATGCACTTAAATTAGGCTAGGCACTCAATTATTAAAAAACAAAAAAATACATTAAACACAATAAGATTTTAGATAATATGTCAAATTTAGGCCTGATGTGTTAGTTTATTGATATTAGTTGAAACAGTAGGACTACTTTTCACATACTTATGAGTAATGATAGGTGAGTTGACTAATATATTGGGCACAGGGTAAGGCTATGATAGATTAATTTTTTTAGGATAAATTATAAATACATGCTTGAAATTTAATTAAAATATAAATTATTTTTTATGTTTATAGAAATTTTATTTTACTTATTGAATTTTCTAATTTCATAATAAATCATCATTTTTGTTAATAAATTATTAAGTTAATTAATAATTTTTAATAATATTATAAATATGTTTTAATTAATAATTTAAATAATTTTATTAGTGTATAGATGAATAGTTAAAAACTTCATTTTTTTGATTACTTTTGTTAAATAAAAAATTCTAACATAAAAATATTTGTAATTTCCAAATCATAAGAAGTAATTTATATTTAAGCAAATAATTATGGTTTTTTTAGTTAATTTTGTGAAATAAAAAATTCTAATAATGATATATTTATCATTTTTTAAATCATAAAGAACAATTTATATTTTAAAAAAATTTTAAAAAGGATATTTGTAGTTTATTTATTTTATTAAGCGGAATGATAGGTGAGTTGACTAGACCTTCCGCTGTCATCCAAATATTTTCACATACTTATGAGGAATTAGTGGTTGGGTACATGCATGTGGCATGTGATTTTTTCTAAAGCCAAAAGTTAATTTTTAATATATTTTGAATCATAGCATTTCTTATATTTTTTATATGTTTTTTTTTAAAAAAAAAGTTTAAAAAAATTAAAAAGACAACTTTTAACGACCTTCTCAAAATTGGCTAAAGTATGAAGATTTATATGGATAAATTGATTTGTATCCAAAATACAACTAAGTAAGAAATTAATACATACTCGACTGAAGAATTTAAATAATAAATGAGAATTATAAATATAAATATTAATTTATAACTAGATTGCTGATATCACAATCTTATCTTAAACAAAAAATAATAAGAAGGTCTTTTAAATATATAGTATTACACAAAAAAATTTATATCAGCTTCGTACTTCAATTTTCATAATCCGTACTTGTAATACAATTGAAAGTATGAAATTAATTTTACAATGACACAATTTTATTTAATAGTTTATCTCATAATACAAATTTATTGAACCCACTATTGCATATTATTTGCATACTATTGGTGTAAAAATGCATTAATATCAATATGTAATATGTGTCTATACATCAAGAGTTGTTGAGTTATTAATATCAATTTTTCATAACCCGTACCTGTAATACAATTGAAAGTATAAAATTAAATGCACAATGACACAATTTTATTTAATAGTTTATCTCATAATACAAATTCATTGAACCCATTATTGCATATTATTTGCATACCATTAGTGTAAAAATGCATTAATATCAATATGTAATATATTTCTATATATCAAGAGTTGTTGAGTCTCGTTTTCTATGCCACGAATATCTTGATGAAAATAATAATAATAATAATAATAACATTAGTCATTAGTATATTTTCATTTATATAGAAAATGTGAAATAGTTTTTTTAAGAAAATGAAATGATATTGTAACTTAATATTTTGATGGGTAAATTACACTAACACCCCTTGAGGTTTCTGTTTAATACAGATACCTCTCACATTTGAAAATTTTCACTTACCCCATTATCAAATTAAAATGATATATTTACCTTTTAACGCCCTCAAAATAAACCCATAATCATACATCCATGATACAAGAGAAGATATCATATTACCTACATCAGAGTATTCTTACAAGAGATATTACATGTTGACAACGAAAGTAAATGCCCTATAGGCTTACAACTTTCCAAGTCAACACCTGGGTTCAACAAAAGTAGAGTCCTAACTCTCTTTACACAAAAATAAGCCCTTGGCTTGATATACATGTAATACAGAAAGGTAATCACAAAAAGATCTTTCAGCCTCTAAACCTTCCAAGCTACGTCCTTGGAGGTGGCATGTCATCTGAACCTGAAAATGATGTCCCATATAGGGTGAGCCAACGCCCAGTAGAGATATGCTAAACATAATATAAGCAATAACTAAAACATTAGCATTCGATAAATTTTTAACTTAGTTATATCCGCTTATAACACATTTCAACTCCATGACTAAAATGTCCATGAGTTATTCCATTTTCCATTTATTACCAATACTCAATTGACAACTATGGCTCAGAGCCTGGCCAAACAATTTAAATGAGACCACATCTTTTATCAACAGTATTTCTATTTCAGGTGAGATATAAACTCATATTCAACATTTTATATTTCACAATAGATACACATTTTGGGGCTGTATCAATCTCAAACAAAACACTTCCATACTTCACAAATGATACACATTTTAGTACTGTATCAATGGAGTCCATCCCCTATCTCCTCCCAAACAAAATCCGGTTTAGAGGTCCATCCCCTATCTTCCCCTAAACCGTGGAGTACATCCCTTATCTCCTCCCACACAAAACAATGTATGCAAACACATAACATATACAACACACAATCAATACACATAATGTCTGTATTAATTCAGCAGTCAAAATTGATGACTTAATCAATGATTAGTTTCAGTTATCCCTAATCCACATGCAGTGTCTACAACAAGCACGACTAATCCTCCACCGATAGCCCAAAACAGTTATTTCTAAACTGAAAATAAATATATCAACAATTCAATAGGCGAGTGATTTAAATTATCCAACTACACCATTTAATCAATAAATTTCCCAATTTCATGAATTTAACCAAATTCCCCAATTCCCTTAAATTAATTATACAAATTAATTAATTAATACAACTAGGGTTTTTCCCAAAATTATCAAAGTAACCCCAAATAATAAAATAAAATCTAAAATTCACCAATCAGCACATTGGATATTTAAATGCTCTTACAAAAATTAAAAAATTTCCAACAAGATCTCAATTTTGAGCCTATTTCAAAAATCAAGCTCAAATTCCTTACTTCTAGAATCAGATCTTCCCCTCGGCAAAATTTATCCTTTTGACCTACAAATAAATAGATAACAGTTGCAAATTATAATCTTTTGGAGAAACCAACTATTTAAACACCAGTAATGAAGACAATGAAGACTGTGGAAAGAACACTTACGTTGTCATCAGGAACAACTGCATATCTCTCAATTGGAGAAACCAAAGCTTTCCCTGCTCACAAAAAATAATAATAATAATAATAATAATAATAATAATAATAATAATAACAATAACAATGGAATTCAATGTAGTCCAAAATAGTGTAATAAACTCTTATTGTAATATACCTGGGGAATTTTTTCATGTCTGATGGGAGTGGGAAGGGTTGGACTTAAAGGGTTCCTACCTGTCTTGGATTGTAGAATACACAAATTTATTTTGTAGGAACTCACATGCAGAGGGTCCATCATAAAGAATTGTGAGAAGAATACTAATATGTGATTACAATTAACTCTATATATGGTAGTTAATCAGGTGTAACGAAAAAAATTTTACGAAAAAAAAAAAAAAAAACAGGGTGTCCACTAAAAATTAATTTTTTTTAATATTTTCTGTATTTTTTGTGCAATAATTTATGATCTATGGTTGCTAGGAAAGATGAGAGGGAGACGATATAAATGCTTTAGAGCTCTAATATTGGAGTTATAATAGCTCTAATGAAAAGAAATGCCTATGAATACAGAAATCATGACCCACAACTATATCCATGACCCACAACTATTCGGTATGAGAGAGAGAGAGAGAGAGAGAGAAGTCCTTTATATGTAGAAGCTCGTACTTGTTTTCTTTCGAGAACCTCCTTCACCATATAGCTCATTCCATTGTAGTAGCCCATTCATGTTCATAGACTCAGTTAACACACTAGCACTGACCTGTTACCATGAATTGGTAGAGTTGGAGGGAGAACCAAAAACAAAAAAGACATTATGAAGCAATCACATGAGAACAAAAGATGAAGAGAGGTTATCTTTTGCTTGTAGGTTCTTGTACCTGTTCTCGAGCATACTTGAAGTCGTTCATATTTATTGGCCGAACGTCTGAACTCTCATTCATCACATGTCAAAAGCTCAAGGTGTACAAGTGATCAGTAAACCCCGATATGTGTTTGTTGCAAATGAAACTTTTGTTTTAAAGTTGAAGAATTAAAGTGTGATGAGAAGAGATTGCAGATGATTCATGAAGCCATACAAATATTTTTATTTTTCCTAGATAGAGAAAAACATATTTTAAAATGTTTGACAAAAGGTAACGAGTCATGAAGATTCAAAACGACAGCCATAAATCACAAACTATGTATGTTATTTAATGAAATTAAGAAGAAACACTATACCTTCCTTTCTTTCTCCAATATCTCTCTAACGGACCGTATGCAGCAGTGACACAAAGATTCTGCAATATAATACAGAAATTAAAAATTTTGCCAATGCAGAGTAATTACTTTGCATATATTAAGAGACACAAAGCACTTTGATGAGAAAGGCAAGGAAAAGCCTTGAGATCACTTCCGGAAAACCCATCTGTCATTCCCACAATTGCATCAAAGTCAACATCAGGAGACAATTCTTCCTTTGCCAATATTAGTTTTAAAATTTTAGATCTATTTGGAGCATCTGGCAAGTTTATGCAGAAATATTAAAAATACCACAGGCTTCCAATTTTGCAATCAAGGATGTTGAATAGAGTGTCAAGATTTTCAAGATTTTTCTAAGTTTACCATCGTGGCATCCTTGTAATAACAGCCTCATCAAGATCGAAAGGTCTGTTTGTGGCTACAAGTACCGACACCCTTTCTTTATCTTTTGTGCGCAAGCCATCCCAATTCACCATAAACTCATTTTTCATCTTACGTGTGGCTTTGTGCTCTTGATTTCTTCGCTGTCTCTACATGCTATCAACCTATACGGAAGAAGTATACACAGTAAAAATATAGAAACAACCAAAATACAGTATTGTAAATAATTAGTAGATATTTCAAGGATCACCTCATCAATAAATATAACACTAGGAGCAATTTTACTGGCTAGAGAGAAAACTGCCCTCACATATTTCTCAGGGTCGCCGTACCACTATGAAAAGGAAGAGTTTAAATGTTAAGAGCCTAGTCATCGAAATAGCTAACCAGTTAACAATATATATATATATATATACTTCGAAGCGATGCTGGACATTGAGCTATTGATGAAATTTGCTCCTGCTTCAGTGGCTACAGCCTTTGCAAGCATGGTCTTTCCTGTTCCAGGGGGTCCAAACAGAAGTATTCCCTCGGAAAGCTGGGGATAAAAATAAGTTACTTAAATTTTATGTAACTATTTATCAACAACATGACAATCAAATTTTCCACTATGATAAGTGGAGCCATGAACCTACAACGTATATCAAATTATTCAACACCCTCTCTCACGTGGAACTTCACATCCATACATAGAGAGAAGAAAGAAAGCAAACGAGGACCAAATGCAAATTTGGAGACTTGAATCCAAGATTTTTCCCATCCTGAGCTTTGATACCATATTAAGTTACCAATTATCACAAAAGTTTAAGTTGTTGGGAAATGGCCCAACAATGTATATTAAGTTATTCAATAGTCTTCTCATACACCCTACGGTGTAACAAGTGTTTCTATATTTTAAAACATTTCAATAATCATTCCAATAGCATAGTTCCAATGCAATACATGTTTACCATATATCTCTTTTTAATTCCAATAATTATTCTTCAAAGGCACAAGCATGTCTGATGCAGAAAGTAGAAAATGGGCACACCTTCCGTAGCTGCCCCTTACTGAACAATTCGGGCCTTTGTAAAGGAAGCATCACCAACTCCCTCAGCGTATCCTTCACATTTTCGAGAACTCCAACATCATCAAACTTCACTCCAATTTCATTAGGTGGAATAACATCAGCTAGGAGTCTTTTCTCGAATTCATTCTCCTTTACAACATCCTGAGGTTGGTCAGCATAATCACTTAAAATTTTAATGCCTTTCAACCAAGAAAGAAAGAAGCGTAAAATTATATATCAATCACCCTGTGATTTGACTACAAAAAGAAAATGGAAATATCAGAAATTATATATAGAAAATAAAAGAATTCACCTTGAGCGACTTCTCTGAGCTGTTCAGGTCTGTCTGGGTTTCCCGTAAAGCATCAAGGCCATATTGGATGCTGCCAGAATTACAATATGGAATAGAATTCACAGCTGCATCATTCTTATGATTTATATTTTAACTGACAGTAACATAGTGCCAGCCACGGAAGATGTTTCATACCTTTTTGCAGACAAAACATGCTTTGAGTTAGCATTATTTTGCGGACACTCCATTAACTGGTAGCCTAGAGCCCATTTAATTACCTTTTCAGCACCTGCAACCAGCATCATGCAATTAATGAACACACAGGGAACATAAATGAATTAATGAAAAAAAAAAAATCAAATTAATTCATCGATGAGTCATCGTAATTTCAAAAACGATGGAAAGATGACATACTTTCAATTGTAAGTGTTTGATCCACAATGCTTAATGTCCCAAGTTCATCGCAGTCCGGGACATTTTGGATCAGAACCTGTTTGTTATGAAAAATGTATTTATATGTTGCACTCAATAGTTAGCTTTTAACATTAGTAGTCTAGAGAATTTTTTAATCCTGCTCCATCAGCATGGAATGGTTGATTAATTTCAAATGAAACTACGTTCCTTTAATAACAAATTGTGATGCAAACCACCAAAATAAGCTTTCATTGATGCATTTTTCCTTTTTGCAAGAATACCCAAAACTAACTGAAACTGAGATGTTTGACATTCTACTGCTAACAGTTGTTCCCATACAAAGTAATGAGACAAATAATATAGTGTGATCAACTAAGATCAACATTTCAGATTCAGATTAACATACAGACATTACAGACATCACTGAATGAGGGAGACATTACACACACAGATTCAATCGGTGCAGTGCAGAGATGAGAGATCAGGGAGAGAGAGAGAGAGAGGCTTACCTGTGAGACAGTGTGAGTCTATCGGGGCTAGAGAGGGAGGGACAGAGATGAGACTGATCTGATGAGATGAGAGAGTGAGGGAGACAGATTAGATCAGAGATATATCTGATATATATATATATATATAAAACAACCATCGGGCCGAGAGAGAGAGAGAGAGACAGAGATTGAGAGAGAGAGTTTACCTGTGAGTAGATCGGCGGTGCGATGATCGGTGCGAATCAATGAGATGAACAACGAGAGAGTGAGAGAGTGATCGGTGCAGAGATGAACGAGATCGATGCAGAGATAAACGAGAGGGTGAGAGAGAGAGAGAGGCGACTGAGAGAGTGATGTGAGGATGACTTTCGAAGCATGCAGTCATCCTCCAAGCCGTTCTTAAAAGACATGACCGCTAACTCTTGGTTGCATCCTGGTATTCGGTTAAACACCTTGTAATACCTTTTGACATAAATCCTGAGGCTTTCACCCTCGCCAATTTTCAGAGCCATTAGGGAGTCTCCCCTCAACGGCTGCAGTTTGTTTGTAACAAACCTGGCCACAAACATCTCGGCCAGGCCTTCCCAACTCTTCACAGTTCCTTGAGGCGACTGAGAGAGTGATGTGAGGGAGACGATTAGATTTAGGGTTTTTTTTGTTCTAAAGAGATTGCGGATTTTGGGGCGAGGGAATGGAAAAAATGAGGGGAACCGAGCGGGCGGGGTGAAGGTGGTGGATAAGAGATGATGGTGGTGGCGGCGGTGATGGTGATGGCGAAACAGATTAGTGGTGATGTTGTGGTAGTGGTAGTGTAAATGGAGTGGCAGGGGTGAAAGAGAGGTAATGGTAGTAGTAGTGGTAGTGGTGGTAGTGAAGTGGTGGCGATAGTAGTAGTAATGGTAGTGGTAGAGGTGAAGTGGCTACAGTAGAAGTAATGGTGGTGGTGGAATGGTGTTTGCAGTAATGGTGAAGGTGGTAGAGGAGATGGGTGGTGAGAGAGAGAAATGAGTGAGAGACAGATAGAGGAGAGAGAAAGACAGAGTGATGTGCGAGAAAGAGATAAAGAGAGAAAGGGAGAGACAGAGAGAGAAATAGATAGAGAGAGACATATAGAAAAATAGAGATAAACAAGAGATGAGAGAGAAATATAGAAAGAGAGCGAAAAGAGATGAACGATAGAGAGAATAGAAAACTAGAGAGATGAGCGAGAGAGACAGAGAGAGAAAAGAGATAAGAGAGATAGAGAGAAGAGAGATGAGTGAGGGAGACATAGAGAGAAGACAAATAAGAGAGATAGAGAGAAGAAAGATGAACGAAAGACACACAGACAAACAGACAAACAGATAGATAGACAAACAGACAGAAAAATAAGAGTGATGAGTGAAAGAGAGAAAGAGAAGAGTGGTGGTAGTTGAATGGCATTTGCAGTAGTAGTAAATGTGGTAGAGAAGATGGGTAGTGAGAGAGAAAGATGAGTGAGAGACGAATAGTGAAAAGAGATAGAGAGACAGAGTGATGAGCGAGAAAGAGACAAAGTGGTCGCTAAAAGTGCATTTTCTTGTAGTGGATCGATAAATCGATAGGGAGCTCAATAAATAAAGAAGAAAGATAATTCAAACTCTGTTCAAAACTTAATTCAAATCAATTTTTTAAATATTTTAAATATTTAAATATTTTAAAAATATTTTAATTTTGTGAGAGACAGATAAAGAAGAGAGATAGAGAGAGAGAGACACAGAGATAGAGTGATGAGCGAGAGAGAAAGATAGACAAAAGAGAGAAATAGAGCGAAAAGAGATGAGCGAGAGAGAGACACAGAAAAAGAGAGAGACAGAAAGAGAAGAGAAATGAGCGAGAGAGATAGAAAGATAAGAGAGAGAGAAAGAGAGAGAAAAAAAAGAAATGAGAGAGATAGAGATAAGAGAGATGAGCGAGAGAGACAGAGAGAGAAACAGATGAGAGAGATAGAGAGAAGAGAGATAGGCGAGAGACACAGAGAGAAAATGAGAGAGAGAGAAACAGGCAGACATAGAAAGAGAGAGAGATAGAGATAGAGAGAATGAATGAAAAGAGATAAAGAGAGAGAGAGAGATAGAGACAGAGAGACAGGAAGATGAAAAATGAATGAAAAGAAATGTTATATGAAAAGAGTAAGACGACATTGTTTTTTTTAATTTTTTTTGCGACAGAAAATACCGTTGAATTTATTCAAACCATTTTGTGACTGTATATATATGAACTATCTCAAAACCACAATCACCAAAATCTTTTAAAAATTATTAAATATCAAAAATACAAAAAAAAATACCGATAATTCAATACATTTTTTTTTTGTATTTTTATGTATTTATTAATTTTTAAAAATATTTTTTCATAAATTTTTTATTTTTTAGATACATCTAAGTAAGGTACATCTAAAAAAAATATTTAAAATTTTAAAAATATTCACTAAAAAAAAAAACACGAAAGCCACTTTTTGTGACGGCAGAAAATGCCGTCTCAAAAAAGCAGAGTATTTGCGACGGCACCATTTACCGTCTCAAAAAAGCAGAGCATTTGCAACGGCACTATTTGCCGTCTCAAAAAGTAAGAGTATTTGCGACGGCAGAAAATACCATCGCAAATACTCCATTTTTTGAGACTGCAAATAGTGCCGTCGCAAATGCTCTGTTTTTTTGAGACGGCAAATGGTGCCGTCGCAAATACTCTGCTTTTTTGAGACGGCATTTTCTGCCGTCACAAAAAGTGTGCAAACATGATACAATGCAAACACGAAACCAAAATAATGTAACATGATCATGCAATGGTGGACTTAAACCAAAGGGGGAAACCTCAGCGCACCCCAAAATAATGACCAAAAGTGGTGCAAGAGGGCACAAATCATGTATGCAAGCATGCACATACCAAGGTTCATCACTTAAGCATGGAAGGGGACAACTCCAAGCACACATGAAGACAATATACTTGGACATTAAATACTCATGTTAAACTCTGAGAAGCATGCAAAAGATGGCACCAAAACATGCTAGGGAATGGATGTGAAAAAGGAAGCATTCAAGGCCACAAAAAGGAGTATTATACTACAACCACCCCAAAATACAAAGGGGCTATACCAAACATGGAAAATATGATCAAATTAGCACCCAATAGACCTCAAGCATGGTAAGACATGGCTAAGAACTTCACAAAGTTAGGCCAAAACATGAGAGCATGGTGGGCTAAATGCATGATGCTCCTCTAGGCAAAATAAGGAAATACAAAGCAAGTATATTATGCATGCAAGGGACCTTTAATCCGGCCAAAAACAGAGGCAACATATGACCAAACAACATCCAAAAACCTCTGAAAAGGGGTCAAAAACAATCAAGCACATTTGTTACCCTTATGAGCCAAAAACATGCACAAATGAGAGACCAAGGGGAGAGGGGTGTCCCTCCCCTGTGCAAGACCTCAAAACCCCTTCATCACCACTGAAAATCCATTGGATTTCAGTGGTGAGAAGGCCAAAACACAATAGTATTCAAAGCCCAACAAAGAGAGCACAAAAAAGGGGCCAAACAAGGCCTAAGAGGGGGAGATCGACCCCCAACACCAAAGTGACCTTAATGAGGTATCTTAAGCATGCAAATATAAGACTTTTTTCAGTTATACACAAAGCTTAAATCAGTATGCAAGATAGGATAAAAGCTAGTGCAAGATTGGGGAAAATAAAGTAAGAATGTTACCCTTGAAGAACACCTCAAGAACAGCAAGGTCAGCCACCTTCTTCTGTCCAAAACCGACCCAAAACTTCAAGAACAAACCCTCAAGACCTCCCAAGTCAAAGTATGGTGTAATGGTGTGTGTTTTAGTGCAAAACAAAGAACAAAACACACTCTTAGGCCCTTAAACACACACAAAATGAAGAGAGAGAGGGAGATATAGAAAGAGAAGGTGTATATCAGATATATGTATGTTCTAGGTCTAATTTTGCTGAACCAAAACAAAGGAGAGGGGAGGCTTCTTATATAGACAAAGCGAAGACTAAGCTTCCAAGGGAAGCTATTAAAAAAGGGTCAAGTCTTCCTAAAGAAGCCAAGGAAAAGGGACCAAGGCTTCCTCAAGAAGCTGGGACAGGTGTCCAAGCTTCTTGGGGAAGCTAAGATAAAGGTCTAAGCTTCCTCAAGAAGCTAGACCAGAAGGGTGCAAAAGGGACAAAACAGCCACATATGTGCACGGGGACAGGGTTTGTGCATTCCAGCTGGCACAGCTGGCATGCAATATGCCTGAAAAAGGCAAAAAGGTGGTACCGGCCAGAAAAGGAGTCCATCGGCCAAATAGATGGTCGGCCGACCACACCAAATGCCGAGCGGCCAATGGTGTATTTCACCAATGGCCGGTAGCAAGAAGACACGGCCGGTGGCCTCAAGCCAAGGCCGATGGGGGTCAGGGGTAGCTAACAAGCTACTCTCTACCCTCAGGTACAAAAACACACAAGTCCTTGGTGCAAAACCAAGCACAGAACAAGCAAGTCGAGAGATCCTGAGGCAAGACGCGTAGCCAAGACCTCTGGGAACTCAAAACAAACACGGACATGGATGATCACCGAGTGTTCAAGCGGTGACGTCCAAGTCTTTGAGGACGGTCAAAAATGGGGTGTCTACACCATCGTGACATGTTTCCACTTCCACTCGGCTATAGGCAAGGGTTGTAACAAACCCGTTGGCCTTTGATGCTCGGCCTTCACTTGCTGACAAGTAAAGCACTTCGATACGAAAACAACCACATCCTTCTTCATACCCCGCCACCAAAACTGGCGACCCAAATCATGATACATCTTAGTGCCTCCCGGATGCACCGCAAGGTGCAAATGGTGAAACTCTCGAAGTACCTCTTCTCGGCAAGACTCCGGCACAAACAAACGGTCTCGGTATCTCACACTTAGGTCGGGATACACAGTCAAACCCTTCTCATCCTTCCCGCTGGAGATCATCTCCCGGAGGCATTCTACCTCAAGGTCACCTCTCTGTGCCTCTAACACTCGATTCACAAGTGTAGGCTGCACAACTACAGAAAACAAGGTCGCAGCCTCAACAGATTCACCCAAAAGCAAATCAAACTCGCCAAGTGCAACCAACATCTCCCACTCCTGGATGGCTATACAAGCTACATCACTAATGTATTTCCTACTAAGGGCATCAGCCACAACATTTGCCTTCCCCGGATGGTAATGCAACTCAAAATCGTAATCCTCAATAAACTCCATCCACCTCCTTTGTCTGAAGTTCAAGTCTATTTGTGTAAACAGATACTTCAGACTCTTATGATCCGAGAATACCTCGAATCTCTCACCGTAAAGGTAGTGCCTCCAAATCTTCAAGGCAAAGATCACTGCTGCTAACTCTAGGTCATGTGTAGGGTAATTCCTCTCGTGTATTTTCAACTGTCGCGAGCCATAGGCTACCACTTTCCCCTCTTGCATCAACACACAACCCAAACCCTCTCGTGAGGCATCACAATAAACTGCATAACCCAAGCCTCTCTCTGGAATAATCAAAGCAGGTGCGGTGGTAAGTCCAACTTTCAACTCTTGGAACGACTTTTCGCGTCAATCTAGTCAACGGCGAAACTAGCCTGGAGAAGTCCTTCACAAACCGGCGGTAATACCCAGCTAATCCCAGAAAACTGCAGATCTCAAAAACACTCTTAGGCTGTGCCCAATCTTGCACTGCCTCTATCTTGGATGTATCAACAGACACCCCTTCTCCGGAGACCACATGGCCTAAGAACTTAACCTCTCTTAGCCAGAACTCACACTTCCCAAACTTGGCATACAACTTATGGGCTCTAAGCAACTCAAGCACCACTGTCAAGTGCTCCTCGTGCTCCTCTCCCGTAGGTGAATAAATCAAAATGTCGTCTACGAGGACAACCACAAAACGATCTAAGAACTCCCGGAAGATCCGGTTCATCAAGTCCATAAACACTGCCGGTGCATTGGTGAGCCCAAAAGGCATCACCAGAAACTCATAATGGCCATACCGCGTACGGAATGCCGTCTTCAGAATGTCCTCCTCCTTGACCCTCAACTGGTGGTAACCCGATCTCAAGTCTATCTTAGAGAAACAATAGGACCCTTTCAACTGGTCAAACAGATCATCTATACGAGGCATAGGGTACTTATTCTTGACCGTAGCCCGATTTAATTTTCGGTAATCAATACAAAGTCTCAAAGCCCCATCTTTCTTTTTAGCAAAGAGGGTTGGTGCTCCCCACGGCGAAGTACTAGGGCGGATGATGCCCTTATCTAGCAACTCCTGGAGTTGAATCTTCAACTCACTCAACTCAACTGGGGCAAAATGATACGGTGCCATAGAAATCGGTGCCATGCCAGGCACTAAGTCAATAAAGAACTCGATCTCTCGATGGGATGGTAAACTAACAAGATCCTCGGGAAAGACGTTCGAGTACTCACAAACCACTATGGGTAACTCAATCTGGATCTCATCACACTCACTACTCATAAAGCTAGAGAGAAGACCACTAAGCTCACTCCGTCCTCGTGGATAATACACTGGTGGCAAAACACTACCAATCTGATCCCCCAAGAAATGGAAACAATCCCCGCTCAAGGTACATACAGTGACCCTCTGGCGGTAACAATCAATAATAGCCCGGTATGACGATAGCCAATCCATACCCAAAATTACATCAAAACCTGACATAACCATAACTACAAAAGAAAATGGAAGTCGGCGGTTGGCGACCTCTATATCACAGCCCCAACATGCTTATTTCAAAATCAACTCACCCCCAATAGGTGATACAACACAAATAGGAGAAGCTAACTGTGCCAACTCCAATCTCAAAACAGATGCAAATGTAGCAGATATAAAGGAATGGGATGCGCCCATATCAATCAATACATTAGCAACCGAGTTGCAAAACAAAAAAGTACCTCTCACAACAGATGGAGCCGGTAGAAGATCCTGCGCAGTAGCAGCATACATGCGCCCTGAAGGTCACTAATCTACCTGCTCACCTCTCGGAGCAAAAGACTGTTGTACAGACTGACACGATGAGGCTCTCTGATTGGCCCTCGAGGCCTGAACTGACTGTGTGGGCTGAAAACTCCGCGTCTGCCTCGAACCAGATGCACGAGATGTGCCACTCAACTGCAGACAATACCTTTTTAGGTGCCCCGCCTGACCACACTGGTAACAAGAGAGCAGCTGGCCTCTGCCCTGACTCTGGCTCTGAGGTCGAGCCGAAGATGAAGCTGCTCTCTGCTCTCCTCCCCTCTACGGGCAAACTGGAGACTTATGGCCCAGCTGACCACATTTGTAACAAGTGATGTCTCCCTGTCTGCCTCTCCCAGAACCTGCACTCGGCACTGGAAAGGTAGATCTCGCAAAAGCACCCTGGGACTGCTGAGGGTTAGAACCCCTCTGCCTCTGACCATCCCCCTGGCCATCCTGACTCCTCTTGGAGCCCCTCATCCTCTCCTCCTCCTCCTGCATAATAATCTCAAGATGGGCCGCAGCATCCACAAGGTGCCCATACTCCCGAGTCATGGACCCAACAACCCTAGTCTTGAGTCCGTGTCTCAACTTCTATTCAAACTAAAGGCAACGACGTTCCTCAGAAGCCACTAGCTCAGGTGCAAACCTAGATAAACTGGTAAATGCAGCCTCAAACTCGGCCACTGGCATACTCAGTTATTTGAGCTGACAGAACTGATCCCTCAACTTCTCCCTAACAGTGGGTGACAAGAACTTCTCCTGGAAGGCACTGACGAAAGCCTCCCAAGTCCCATCAACACGTCCCCGAACAAACTTCCACCACTGACCCGCATCTCCCTTCAGTTGGAAAGATGCCAAGGTCACCTTTAAAGCCCCGTCTTCGATGCCAAACGTCTTCGTCATTTGCTCAAGCCACTCATTAGCCTTAAGTGGCTCCTTCGGATCCCCCAGAAACTCGTCTGGGTTAGACCAGAAAAACTCTCTCTTCAGAAAAGAAGGCCCTGCCTCAGTCACATGGGCCTAGACTTGATTCTCAGCTCTGAGAATGTCCATGGATTCCCTCACTGCTCCTGCCATCTTGCGGGCTAAGGCACCCATGGCTTGCTGACCCACTGGCTCAGCCATATTGGCCCGACCAACACCCTCCTGTTGTGCCGGAATCTCATCTGGTATAGGCATCTCCTGCCTCCTAGGCCTACCTCGCCTACCACCACGTCCTCGTCCTGACATCCTAATAAAGGTAACGAAGAACATTAGCACATTCACAAATATAAGCTATAACACTCACGTCCTAATGCAATGGACAATTGTAATTCATTCCACATAAGCACATAATCACATAAGCACTTACGAATTTCATTTCCGAAAAATGACGGTCCCGTGGCGTTGCTAGAGTTTCGATCAGAAACAGCATTGATCAAGTGCTTTTCCAATAGGACTCCCAGAAACCCAAGGATCCAATCAACATCCTAGAAACTAAACTCCATACCCATATAGTCACATAAACATGTTATCACATAAGCACTTAACACTACATCTAAGTCTCTAACAAGCGAGACAAACCCATTGTGGTACTAACCACTTCCTACGTACCCAAAGTATTCAAACCTGGTACGCTTTGATACCAAGTTTTAGCGCCCTCAAAATAAACCCATAATCATACATCCATGATACAAAAGAAGATATCATATTACCAACATCAGAGTATTCTTACAAGAGATATTACATGTTGACAACAAAAGTAAATAATCTATAGGCTTACAACATTCCAAGTTAACACTTGGGTTCAACAAAAGTAGAGTCCTAACTCGCTTTACACAAAAATAAGCCCTTGGCTTGATATACATGTAATACAAAAAGGTAATCACAAAAAGATCTCTCAGCCTCTAAACCTTCCAAGCTACGTCCTTGGAGATGGCATGTCACCTGAACCTAAAAATGATGTCCCATATAGGGTGAGCCAACGCCCAGTAGAGATATGCTAAACATAATATGAGCAATAACTAAAACATTAGCATTTGATAAATGTCTAACTCATATAAATCAACTTATAACACATGTCAGTTTCATGACAAATATGCACATGTTTCATTCCTCTTTCATTTACTTAACCAATTCCTTTCATAAACATGGCTCAGAACCTGGCCAAACAATTAAATGAGACTACATCCCATATCAACAGTGCTTCAATTTCAAATGAGATAACAACTCATATCAAAAACACTTCCATACTTCAATTAATACACATATTTGCTGTATTAATGGAGTCCATCCCCTATCTCCTCCCAAACAAAAATCCGGTTTAGAGGATGATACTCCTGTGGCACAGTAACCGTGGAGTACATCCCCTATCTCCTCCCACACAATATGCAAATGCAATGCTCAATCAATACACGTATTTTCTATATCA
>NW_021025958.1:207885-247583 GCF_004153795.1 Camellia sinensis | reverse complement strand
TTTGTTGTGTTGTTTTTTTTTTTTTTTTTTTTTTTTTTTTTTTTTTTTTTTTTTTTTCTTCATGTCACATTATTAGAGTCATTGTTAGAGTTCTAAATTTAGAGTTATGAATCATTGCTCAATATATAAAAATTTGATCATAAATATTACGTTATCAATTAACGGAACTATCCCATTTTGTAAATATACATGTATATATATGGCCTGTTTTGTCAATTAAGTTAAAAGTCAATTTGTTAGTTTTTTGATTTTTTTTTTAATCACATTATCTCTTTATTTTTTTTTCTTTTTTTTTTAAAAGTAAAAAAAAAAACTTTTAACCTACTTATTAAAGTAGACATATATATATATATATATTTACGATGTTGATTGAAACATATCATACAATACTTCAATAATAATTAGTCATGGGCAAATTACACGTTTAGACTGTAGTTGTTTGTGTCATTTTAGTTTCTACAGTTTTAATTGGCTTAATTTGACTCTTAATTTTAAATTTTGCATCAATTTGGTTTAATTAATAACATCTTTAGGGTTTTTTATGGAAAATTATCAGTGAGTTAGTTGTGATTAAATCGCTGAATTGATCAAATTTATGACTTTGAGCCTAAAAGCATGACACATGTCGCTTATGTGCACATTTGCTATAAAAAATATTAACAATTGGAATCAACTAGACTAATTTGAGACAATTGAAAAATCAAAATAAAAATTATATGAATCAAAATGACACAAGGATCAAAATAGAGACTAATATCTAATTTGCCCATTAGTCATCATCAATTAACGTACCCTATTTGAATCATATGGATCTGGACCATGTGTTTGGATGGGCCATGTGTTTGGATAGGTTGACAATGCCAAACAGAAAAGAGAGAGGGATTGGGGCTTAGGACCGTAACGTTACACTAAATTTTTACTCTAGGACCATCAAGGTTGGTGTGTGGCATTTTGGGATGGCTTTATTTGTTTTTTTTTTTTTTTTTTTCAGCAGTGCTGGGGACCCCAGCACCCCTACCTCCCTCTACATGGGGGCTATGAGAGCAAGCCAACAATATATATATATATATATATACATATATTTGAGCCAATAAAAAAATAGTGGGGGTGGTGAGGTCACCCCCACTGAGTCTGGATCCTCGGCGGCCCCTTTTTGCAGCCCGTCCTGCGGTGCCCCCAAAACGACGTCGTTTTGGGGGAAATTTCAATTTAAAAAAAAAAGAAGGGACAGAACAGAGGCAAACAGAGAAAAAAGAAGGAAGGAGAAGAAGAAATAAGGGAGCACCAACACCTACAGTCCCAATTTGCACGGTCTTATATATAAAACCAACACCTACTGTCTCAATTTGGAGAGATCAATAATCTTCTCATTCATGGCCAAAAAATTAAATTGAATATCTTCATTTTGATGTTTCCCAATCTCTATGTAATAAACAACAGTTTTTTGAACAAAGAAAAATAGAATAAAATAAAAGATTAAAAATAAAACAAAATGAAGAAACCAAACCTATGAACAATGAATGAGAAAACACTCAGAAATCATTAGGGAGCTATTTGAATCGATCATCGACTTCAATATTGTGGAAGTTCCTTGATAGCTTCAAAAACAGAACCCATATTTGGCGATGGAAACAGAGGCAAACCATAGAGAGGATATATATATATGTATTTATAAATTAAAACACACAAATACACAAACGATTTTAACAAAAAAAAGAAGAAAAAAATCACAGATATAAATGAGTAAAGGCAGAGAAAGAGAGGAGAGAGGAGAAGGAATAGAGGGGGAGGAAGAAAAAGAACAGGAGAAGAGAATCGAAACTTTTTTTTCCCTTTAACAACGGAGTTCGCAGATTTACCCAAAGAGGAGAATGAAGAAGAAGAAGAAGAAGAAGAAGAAGATAGGAGGAGTTTTTTTCCCTTTAACAATGGAGTTCACAGATTTGCAGATTTACCCAAACCCGGTACCAGTTTCCGACCCAGGTCCTTCGAAATCGATCTCAACGAGGCCCTTCGAACTCCATCGATCTCAATGGAGTTCGCAGATTTTGGTGTGTGGTGGTTGCGATCCTCCTCCTCTCCTCTTCTTCTTCTTCCTCCTCCTCCTCTATTCCTCTGCCTTCTTTCTGTACCTTCCTTCTTCTCTTCTGTTTTGTCTTTTTTTTTTTAATTGAAATTTGGCCCCAAAACGACGTCATTTTGGAGCACCGCAGAAAGGGCGGCAGGGGAAGGCGACCGATGATCCGGACTCGGTTTTGTATGGGGGTCTGAATCGAAACTGCAATAAAAATCTCCTGTCCAACGTGGACATAAGGTTTCCAATACAACAACTACACAACCATCATATCAAACCTTCTTCTTTGTTTCAGATGGTAAAATTGACTCTAAAAAATGGTGATTTTCTAGATCACTTTCTCTTAAATAAGATCTGTTGCAAACTAAAATCATATTTAGATTTATTTGTTAGTGTTAAATTTATTAATCCCTCTTATTTTTTGTGTACGTGGAAGAGGAGAATGGATTCTTGAGTAAGGACAGTGGATATAAAAATTAAATTTAGTTAATAGGACCAGCCCGTAAGTGTAACGCCCTCAAAACATGACTTAAAACAATCATTCATAAGATCCATAAACAATAAAAGAAACATTATATTCACATTCATCAGAGTGTTCTTTACAAATGATGTTACATGTTAACCAACAAACTAAATGCCCTACGAGCTTACATCTTTCCAAGTATAACTTGGTTACACCAAAAGAAGAGTCCTAACTCTTTTACGTATAATGCCCTTGGCATGAATTACATGTAACACAAAGGTGTGACAGCAAAAAGAAGCCTTCAGCCCCTAAACCACCCAAGCTATGACCTTGGAGGCAGCATGTCACATGTACCTGAAAATGGTGTCCCAAGTAGGGTAAGCCAATGCCCAGTAGAGATATGCTAAACACTATATGAGAATTAACTAAAACATTAGCATCCGATAAATGTTTAACACATATAACATAAGTACATCCTTTCATTTCCATAACCAATCCTTATTTACATCATGATTAATCCACTTCTCATTGTTTATCCAAAGCAATTCATTGACATAGCTCAATATTATCAAAACAGTATAAAATGAGACTATAACTCATATAACAATACTTCAATAACAAACATCATAGACATCATTCAACACTTCCAATAACTTGCATTTTACAGAATTACGTCCGAGGAAACCGACACCCAAATATCTATGATTTTGAGACTTTCACCCTGGACACTCCGACCAACTTAATTATCAATGGAGTCCATACCCTATCTCCTTCCACACAATGGAGTACATCCCCTATCTCCTCCCAAACAATATACATATACAACGTATTTAAATAAGTTGTCATATACAATGACTAATTCATTCACATATACAACGTTTACATCCAACCGTCATATTCAATGACATATTCTAGTTGATTAGTTCCAATTTACCTAATCATCATGCAGTATCTACAACAATCATGGCTATTCTCCACTAGCAGCCCAAACAGTTATCTCTAAACAGATAAATAAATTTATCAAACAGATAATTTATCACATTTTCCATATGTGAGTGATTCATTAATCCAACTACACCAATTAATTCCAATTCCATCCAATTTCATGATTTCCAAATCAATTTCATATTTCCACAACTTATTTCATTAATTATACAAATGATTTCTTCAATTTAAATTAGGGCATTAATCCCCCTTTCTCAATTTTTTCACCCAAGGCCCAAGTTTACCAATTATATACACATAACCCCTCTTCAAGACCTCACATACACAATGGAGCCCAAAAGTAGAAAACCCCTCTTTCAAACATTTCAAATCTCAAACCCTAACTTCTCAAAATTTCCAAATCACACCATTTATACAAAATGACTAACATTTATGTTAAAACTCATAAAAATGAGTAGATTATCCCTACCTCAAAGGAAGAAGCTCAAAGGAAGAGAAGAGAAACCCAAAGATGCTCCAAATCTACACTTTCTCGGATAAAAAAGAAGCCCAAGCCAAGCTCTAACTTTCTTACAAAGAGACTAGGGTAGAGAGACCCAAAAACAAGGTGTATTTGTAGAGAGAGAGGACGTGTAGAGAGAGAGGCAGCCAATTTTAGGGTTTGGAGTAAAAAGGAGATCAAAAAGTGATGTGAAAACCCACTGCTGCGAACTGATACATACGGGGCTCACTCGAGTGAAGGAGTTGTCGCTCGAGCGACCAGACACAAAAGGACCTCGCTCGAGTGCAAGAAGCGTCGCTCGAGTGAACAATGCAAAGTTTCAGGTTTGCAACGCAGAAGCACACTTGAGCGCAAAAGTTCTTGCTCGAGCGAAGGAACACATAACACAGGGCTCGCTCGAGCGCAAGAAAGCTCGCTCGAGCGAAGAATACCAACCTTCAGGTCTGATCTAAACGCAAACGCACGCTCGAGAGCAAAAGTGTTAGCTTGAGCGAAGAGACACACCACACAAAGTTCGCTCGAGCGCAAGAAGCCTCGCTCGAGTGAAGAAGCAAATACCCAAGGCTCGCTCGAGCGAAGAAGCCAAATCCTGGGCAGCAACCATTTGTTTCAACACACAACCAACCTGTTCCAAACTCACCCAATACATCCCAAAACTCAAATACAAGGAATTTGAAGGATGGAAAAAAGACATAGACAATAACTAACAATCACGGAACTTGAGTCTGACAAACAATAAATGACGGGGAGAAACCGGGATCGCTATAGTAAGCGCTCCCCAATTTAATATAAAGAATGGAATAAATTACAAATCCACTCTTAAAGTATTTGACAAATATATTAGATAGAAATCTATGGAGTTTGGCTTATTGAAAGGAAAGGAAACCAAATGGCTTACCATTTAAGAGGCTATAAGGTTGAATCTCACATATGTCAAATATTCCAAATGTTGGGATTATTAGAGGTTTGCTTAGTTGTTAATTTTAAAATTTCAAGATTAATCGAGATGCACTTAAATTAGGCTAGGCACTCAATTATTAAAAAAAAAAAATACATTAAACACAATAAGATTTTAGATAATATGTCAAATTTAGGCCTGATGTGTTAGTTTATTGATATTAGTTGAAACAGTAGAACTACTTTTCACATACTTACGAGTAATGATAGGTGAGTTGACTAATATATTGGGCAGAGGGTAAGGCTATGATGAATTATTTTTTTTAAGATAAACTATAAATACATGTTTGAAATTTAATTAAAATATAAATTATTTTTTATGTTTATAGAAATTATATTTTACTTATTGAATTTTTTAATTTCATAACAAATCATCTTTTTTATTAATAAATTATCAAGTCAATTAATAATTTTTAATAATATTATAAATATGTTTTAATTAATAATTTAAATAATTATAATTAATAATTTAATAATTTTATTATTATATAAATGAATAATTATGATTTTTTTAGTTAATTTTGTGAAATAAAAAATTCTAATAATGATATATTTATCATTTTTTAAATCATAAAGAATAATTTATATTTTAAAGAATTTTTAAAAAGGATATTTGTAGTTTATTTATTTTATTAAGTGAAATGATAGGTGAGTTGACTAGACCTTCCGCTGTCATCCAAATATTTTCACATACGTATGCGGAATTAGTGGTTGGGTACATGCATGTGGCATGCGATTTTTTCTAAAGTCAAAAGTTGATTTTTAATATATTTTGAATCATAGCATTTTTTATATTTTTTGTATATTTTAAAAAAATTAAAAAGATAACTTTTAACGACTTTCTTAAAATTGGTTAAAGTATGAAAACTTATATGGATAATTTAATTTGTATCCAAAATACAACTAAGTAAGAAATTAATGCATACTCGACTGAAGAATTTAAATAATAAATGAGAAAATTTATAAATATAAATATTAATTTATAACTAGATTGTTGATATCACAATCTTATCTTAAACAAAAAATAATAAGAAGGTCTTTTAAATATATAATATTACACAAAAAAATTTATATCAGCTTCGTACTTCAATTTTCATAATCCGTACCTATAATACAATTGAAAGTATGAAATTAATTGTACAATGACACAATTTTATTTAATAGTTTATCTCATAATACAAATTTATTGAACCCACTATTGCATATTATTTGCATACTATTGGTGTAAAAATGCATTAATATCAGTATGTAATATATTTCTATACATCAAGAGTTGTTGAGTTACCAATATCAATTTTTCATAATCCGTACCTGTAATACAATTGAAAGTATAAAATTAAATGCACAATGACACAATTTTATTTAATAGCTTATCTCATAATACAAATTCATTGAACCCATTATTGCATATTATTTGCATACTATTAGTGTAAAAATGCATTAATATCAATATGTAATATATTTCTATACATCAAGAGTTGTTGAGTCTCGTTTTCTATGCCACGAATATCTTGATGAAAAAAATAAATAAATAACATTAGTCATTAGTATATTTTCATTTATGTAGAAAATGTGAAATAGTTTTTTTAAGAAAATGAAATGATATTATAACTTAATATTTTGATGGGTGAATTACACTAACACCCCTTGAGGTTTCTGTTTAATACAGATACCTCTCACATTTGAAAAATTCCACTTACCCCATTATCAAATTAAAATGACATATTTACCTTTTAACGCCCTCAAAATAAACCCATAATCATACATCAATGATACAAGAGAAGATATCATATTACCAACATCAGAGTATTCTTACAAGAGATATTACATGTTGACAACAAAAGTAAATGCCCTATAGGCTTACAACTTTCCAAGTCAACACCTGGATTCAACAAAAGTAGAGTCCTAACTCCCTTTACACAAAAATAAGCCCTTGGCTTGATATACATGTAATACAGAAAGGTAATCACAAAAAGATCTCTCAGCCTCTAAACCTTCCAAGCCACGTCCTTGGAGGTGGCATGTCACCTGAGCCTGAAAATGATGTCCCATATAAGGTGAGCCAACGCCCAGTAGAGATATACTAAACATAATATGAGCAATAACTAAAACATTAGCATTTGATAAATGTCTACCTCATATAAATCAACTTATAACACATGTCAGTTTCATGACAAATATGCACATGTTTCATTCCTCTTTCATTTACTTAAACAATTCCTTTCATAAACATGGCTCAGAACCTGGCCAAACAATTAAATGAGACTACATCCCATATCAATAGTGCTTCAATTTCAAATGAGATAACAACTCATATCAACAATACTTCAATTTCAAATGAGATAACAACTCATATCAAAAACACTTCCATACTTCAATTAATACATATATTTGTTGTATTAATGGAGTCCATCCCCTATCCCCTCCCAAACATCCGGTTTAGGAGTCCATCCCCTATCTCCTCCCAAACCGTGGAGTACATCCCCTATCTCCTCCCAAATGACATACATATACGATGTATTAAACACTTATCATATAAAATGATCAAGCAAAGCACATATTTAATGTGTTATTCCATCCATCATATTCAATGGCATGCTCAATTGATTAGTTTTAATTCACCTAATCATCATGCGGTGTCTACAACAATCAAGACTATCCTCTACCAATAGCCCAAAGCAATTACTTCTAAACAGATAATAATACATCCAACAGATAAATTATCAATATTTTCAAAGGTTGGTGATTACTAAATCCAACTCCGCCATTCAATCTCATAATAACCCAATTTCATTATTTCCAACCCAATTCCATATTTCCATAACTTTCCAAAATTAATTATACAAATTAATTCATAATAATAAATTAGGGCTTTTCCCCCTTTTTCTCAACATTGACCCCAAAGGTTCAAATTTTAACAATAAACATCAATAACCTCTTTTAAGACCCAAACACACATGTATTGGTCAAAAGAACAAAACCCCTCTTTTCAATATTTCAAATCTCAAACCCTAACCTTCCCAAATCAAAGCATTTATACAAAGTACCCAACATCTATGTTAAAGCTCATAAAAGTGAGTAGTTATCCCTATCTCAAGTTTAGAAAGGGAAGAAGGAAGAAAAACCCAAAAGTCAACGGAGGAGAAACCAAGCTTTTCTCGGATCAAAATGAAGCCCTCGACAAGGTCTACACTTGATCTCAAAGGAGCAAGGTGAGTAGAGGTCTTCAAACAAGTAGATCTAAGGATCTTTGAGTGAAAAGTGCCTTGAGAGAGAGAGAGAGAGAGAGAGAGAGAGAAGGTGTTTCACGGTTTAGAGAGAGGAAATTGAAGAAAAAGTGAGAGAAAAGGTCAAGTGAGGGCCTTTATATAGTACTAGGTCAAAAATAGATATAAGCCCCAAAGTCAACTCAAAATATCTAGTCAAAATATCCCCAAAAAGTAGGCCCAAACTGGTAGAAAAATCTAGAAAAAAGTCGCAGGTGTCGACCCCTGCAACAGTGGTGTCGACACCAAATAGGAAAAGAAGTCTGGGAAAGCTCTAACTGCACTACAAGTGTCGACACCACCCCAGACTGGTGTCTACCCTATCTTCCAGCAACCAACACACAGACAGAGGAGGGTCGACCCTCTCCCAGTCTGGTGTCTACCTTATCTTCCAGCAACCAACACATAGACAGAAGACGGTCGACCCTCTCCCAGTCTGGTGTCTACCCTATGTTCTAGCAACATTTCCAGAACTTCATCAACTGGTAAGGGTCTACCCTAGGAAGGCTGGTGTCGACCCTAGAATGGAATTTCTAAGTCTCCAAGGGACTTTTTGACAAGAATAAGTGCGAACAACCAAACCCAACAAGTTTAAATCAATTTGCACTCCTCCAAAACCAAAGTACAACAACACCAAAGGTTCCCAAAATAGAATAAAGGGTCCAAATACATTTACCAAAAGCTTTAAAGGGCTCAAGTGCTACAACCTCCCCACCTTAGGAAATTTCATCCCCGAAATTTTAAAGCAAGTGTTTAAAGTCACAATTAAACCAATCCCAACAATAATAATCAGTTAATTTCATCATCATGACCCATTCACCGGTCATTCCATCTCTTCTCAAGAGAACAACATTATGAATATAGCTCAACATGCATTATTAACATGCATTTCCTTCAAATCCAACAATTTTCAATGTACATGATTTACAATCCCACATCACATTCAACATTCATGATATAATTCCATTTCTACAATATAATCAACATATGCAATGTTACATTAAACTTCCATTTCGAGGCAAGTTTCAAAATACTCCCATTAAACCAAAACATATACCATGTTTTACAACCTTAGATATATTCAATACTCTTAAGGTCCAATAATACAACAAAATACATAACATATACTCAAACATCCACAAATAGGTCCGGATATTTCTCTCGGACCTCCAACTCACGTTCCCAAGTGGCTTCCTCCACCCCGTGATGTTCCACAAAACTTTTACCAAGGGTAATCCGTTCTTGCTCGCAAGACTTGATCCCACTATCCAAGACCCGCACCGGTCTCTCCCTCATGACGAGGCCTCCGCATGAACCTCTAAGTTTGGTCCAATCCAAAAAACTGTGACGGATCGATCGTATTTCCGAAGCATACTAACATGAAACAACGTCATGCCACTCCGACAACTGCGACAGCAAAGCGTAACGGTAGGCAGACCTCGCCAAGTCTCTTCAAGGATCTCGAAAGGCGCAATAACCTGAGGGACAACTTCCACACTCTTACCAATCCTCATCAAACCCCGCCTAGGTGATATTTTCAGAAAGACAGTGATCACCCACCACAAATGCAAAGGCCTTCGTCTACGGTCGGCAATAACTCTTTTGGCGACTCGGGCGTAACAAGTCTCCTACAGATAAGCTCAACTTCTTCGTCGTTTCTCGCACCAACGTCCGGGCCAAAATGTGCATCACCCACTCGCCCCCCCCTCCCCCCCCCCCGGCCACACAATGAAGATCTACACGGTCGGCCATATTAAGGGCCTCAAATGGTCCAACATTCCAATACTCAATTGGAACTTTGTTGTAGGCACAACTCACTAAGGGGTAAGTGCCTTTCCCACGACCACTAAAGTCAAGGACACAGCCTCCGAAGGCATATCCTTAAGGATTTGAATTAGTATGCTCGGATTGCCCGTCAGTTCTGAGATGATAAGCTGTGCTAAAAGTCAATTCTAGTGTCTAAGGCACTCTGTAAACTCTTGCTATAACCTGCAGTAAAACCATGGATCTCTTATCTTGAGACGATTGAGCCTGGGACCCTGCATCTACTATCGTCTCGAATATACATAGTGGCAAGGAATGAATCTATCGAATCTCTCATGCGTGCATAGGGATAGAGTGCGGCCGATTAGTCACACGGTCTACAACCACCGAAATAGCATAACTACCTTGCTGAGTCCTCGGAAGAACATACAACAAAGATCATTCTGTAGATCATCCCCAAACGCCCCGGGAGGATGAGTCCGTTCTGTTCATATTGGGCCTCACTTAAGTTGGTACTCTCGAATTGCCACGGTTCTTATCTGAAACACAAAGAGTCCAAATCGGCAAAATCGTTTTGGAAAAATAGATTTTTAGAAAGAAGTGCAACATGGACTGCTTTTGCCGATAAGCTCGCCACCTAAATATTTTATTTTGGGAAATTTTAGGAAGACCCTGACTCGGTGCCAAAGGCCACGTGTCCGTCATCACCAAAGTTGCCTGGCTCAAGGAACTTGGGTAGATTGGGGAAGGTCAGAGTATTGAGCACCCCCTCCGCCTGATGCAAAGATCGGCTCTACTAACGTGATAGTCTTGTTTTGAAGCATTATGTGTTCCGTAATTCCGGTTTTGAGCCGTAGAATTACTAGCATTATGCGCAGCATCAACAAGTATTAGACCAAATCGGCTAAATTGGAACAAAACATTTCATGTTTGTTTTGAAACATGGTTTTGCTACTCGCAGTAGGCGCTAAAATCCATATTTGCCACCCTCAAGTGGCTTTAGAAAAGATGGTTTTGCCCACTATCTAGTGGCGTTCAAAACCAGTTTTTAGTGCATTATTCACATTTAGGTTAATTCACCTCATCTACAGGAACTCAAGCAGTTATTCTCATAAAAACAAATAGCCTTCATGGTAAGCATCTGTGATGGCAACACTCACACACTGCAAGGATGCTAATAATGGAAACTCCGATACTCTGAGCCAAAACAGAAACTAGTTAGTAATCATATGCATGATCCTAGTTCATATTTAAGATGGCTAATGCACACATGCAAAATGCAACTAAGATGGTGCTTGGCCAATCTTACCAATGACATGTGAAAGTTGCTACAAACAACACAATTAATTTGGAATTGAGTACAAATGCAGTTAGGATGATGCGCCGAGCCCGATGCATGCAACGAATGAAATGATGCGACCTGGTGTTATCATGCTGTATGCTAATTGGAAACATCCCATAGCTAACCATGCGAAAGCTAGTAAATAAAAGGGAAGAAAGAAACGTGGGGTCTGGGAGACATACACTGCTCACGCACACTTCATTACCAATTGCCCTCATCGGAGGTCTGAATAAATATTACAGTCTGAATAAATAATATAAATAATTATTTAAGGAATTTCTAATCAATTAAATAATTTAAACTGGCAGACAGAGATGTGCCACAGCTCTGCTCGGGATGCGTGAATGATGCATGCCTCGATCTCGTCTTGGCTTTGAAAACTCGCTGCCTGATATTGCCTGTTCCTCTGTTACATTCTGCAGCTTGGCCCCTCTGAGATCACACTAAATTTCATAGAAACTGGCTTTGAATCACTCCGTGAGTGCTCTGGAGTTGTCACTGGCCGAGAACAAAATAGCCACGGTCCATGGGAATGGTGTATTCATTCGCCAAATCTATGCTCTCGGCAAACACTGGTTTTGTTCGGTCGCACCGCATATCATTGTCGCCGCCAATTCTTTTTTTCTTTCCTGGCATCCCCCCCTGAAAAAACCCCCTGCACTGGATAGCAGCATGGGAAAGCAGTGTTGGCATGGAATTTTCAAGCAAGATGTGTCATGGCCACCTCTCCAATCCCATGTAAAATGGGACTCAAGGAAAGTGTGGCCCTCGACCCTGCGCCATCATTGCGAGCTTTCGATGCTGATGCTCTGAAAGGCAAAGTTGCAAATCAATGTAAACACATGCAAACAAAAACAAATGAGTGCCAATGCCCTATCATGTTGAGGTCAAGGGCATCGAAGACTGAGGATCGAGGCGCGTTACGTCACTTTGAGTACGAACGCACCTCAATTCTCATGTTTGGTTTGACACCCCCAAACCAAACAATGCAATGCATGTATACAAATATGGCTCAGGTATATAAGATGGCTTGAGTATGCAAACATGCCAAATGTAATGCAAACCAAGCACGCAAACATGAAATGTGATACAAGCTATCATACAATGCTATGACATGAAATGCAATTAGCTAAACAATATGCAAGTGTGCAAAAATGATACAATGCAAACACGAAATCAAAATAATGTAACATGATCATGCAATGGTGGACTTAAACCAAAGGGGGAAACCTCAGCCCACCCCAAAACAGTGACCAAAATTGGTGCAAGAGGGCACAAATCATGTATGCAAGCATGCATATACCAAGGTTCATCACTTAAGCATGGAAGGGGACAACTCCAAGCACACATGAAGACAATATACTTGGACATTAAACACTCATGTTAAACTTTGAGAAGCATGCAAAAGATGGCACCAAAACATGCTAGGGAATGAATGTGAAAAAGGAAGCATTCAAGGCCACAAAAAGGAGTATTCTACTACAACCACCCCAACCTCTCATGGCATGAATCATGCAACCAAAAATAGAGTTTTAATGCATCAAAATGTGCCCCAAAACCCACTGATATGGCAGCCCCAAATGACTTAAACACAAGGCATGCACTATGACCCTTTTTAAGGCACAAAAGAACAACCCTTCAAGGCGAGAAAGTGATGATGAATGTAAGCATACAAGCATGGATTAAGGGCTGAAATGGCATGTGAAATGACTCCAAATCATTGAAACAACCCAACTAAAGCATGCGAATGACTCACACACTCAAGGCTCACAAGCCAAAATACAAAGGGGCTATACCAAACATGGAAAATATGATCAAATTAGCACCCAATAGACCTCAAGTGTGGTAAGACATGGCTAAGAACTTCACAAAGTTAGGCCAAAACATGAGAGCATGGTGGGCTAAATGCATGATGCTCCTCTAGGCAAAATAAGGAAATACAAAGCAAGTATATTATGCATGCAAGGGACCTTTAATCTGACCAAAAAAAGAGGCAACATATGACAAAATAACATCCAAAAACCTTTGAAAAGGGGTCAAAAACAATCAAGCACATATGCTACCCTTATGAGCCAAAAACATTCACAAATGAGAGACCAAGGGGAGAGGGGTGTCCCTTCCCTATGCAAGACCTCAAAACCCCTTCATCACCACTGAAAATCCACTGGATTTCAGTGGTGAGAAGGCCAAAACACAATAGTATTCAAAGCTCAACAAAGAGAGCACAAAAAAGGGCCAAACAAGGCCTAAGAGGGGGAGATCGACCCCCAACACCAAAGTGACCTTAATGAGGTATCTTAAGCATGCAAATATAAGACATTTTTCAGTTATACACAAAGCTTAAATCTGTATGCAAGATAGGCTAAAAGCTAGTGCAAGATTGGGGGAAATAAAGTAAGAATGTTACCCTTGAAGAACACCTCAAGAACAGCAAGGTCAGCCACCTTCTTCTGTCCAAAATCGACCCAAAACTTCAAGAACAAACCCTCAAGACCTCCCAAGTCGAAGTATGGTGTGTGTTTTAGTGCAAAACTAAGAACAAAACACACTCTTAGGCCCTTAAACACACACAAAATAAAGAGAGAGAGGGAGATATAGAGAGAGAAGGTGTATATCAGATATATGTATGTTCTAGGTCTAATGTTGCTGAACCAAAACAAAGGAGAGGGGAGGCTTCTTATATAGACAAAGCAAAGACTAAGCTTCCAAGGGAAGCTATTAAAAAAGGGTCAAGTTTTCCTAAAGAAGCCAAGGCAAAGGGGCCAAGGCTTCCTCAGGAAGCTGGGACAGGAGTCCAAGCTTCTTGGGGAAGCTAAGACAAAGGTCTAAGCTTCCTCAAGAAGCTAGACCAAAAGGGTGCAAAAGGGACAAAACAGCCACATATGTGCACGGGGACAGGGTTTGTGCACTCCAGCTGGCACAGCTGGCATGCAATATGCCTGAAAAAGGCAAAAAGGTGGTACCGGCCAGAAAAGGAGTCCATCGGCCGAATAGATGGTCGGCCGACCACACCAAATGCCGACCGGCCAATGGTGTATTTCACCAATGGCCGGTAGCAAGAAGACACGGCCAGTGGCCTCAAGCCAAGGTCGGTGGGGGTCAGGGGTAGCTAACAAGCTACTCTCTACCCTCAGGTACAAAAACACACAAGTCCTTGGTGCAAAACCAAGCACAGAACAAGCAAGTCGAGAGATCCTGAGGCAAGACGCGCAGCCAAGACCTCCGGGAACTCAAAACAAACACGGACATGGATGATCACCGAGTGTTCAAGCGGTGACGTCCAAGTCTTTGAGGACGGTAAAAAATGGGGTGTCTACACCATCGTGACATGCTTCCACTTCCACTCAGCTATAGGCAAGGGTTGTAATAAACCCGCTGGCCTTTGATGCTCGGCCTTCACATGCTGACAAGTAAAGCACTTCGATACGAAAGCAGCCACATCCTTCTTCATACCCCGCCACCAAAATTGGCGACCCAAATCACGATACATCGTAGTGCCTCCCGGATGCACCGCAAGGTGCAAATGGTGAAACTCTCGAAGTACCTCCTCTCGGCAAGACTCCGGCACAAACAAACGGTCTCGATATCTCACACTTAGGTCGGGATACACAATCAAACCCTTCTCAACCTTCCCACTGGAGATCTTCTCTCGGAGGCATTCTACTTCAAGGTCACCTCTCTGTGCCTCTAACACTCGATTCACAAGTGTAGGCTGCACAACTACAGAAAATAAGGTCGCAGCCTCAACAGATTCACTCAAAAGCAAATCAAACTCGCCAAGTGCAACCAACATCTCCCACTCCCGGATGGCTATACAAGCTACATCACTAATGGATTTCCTACTAAGGACATCAGCCACAACATTTGCCTTCCCCGGATGGTAATGCAACTCGAAGATGTAATCCTCAATAAACTCCATCCACCTCATTTGTCTAAAGTTCAAGTCTCTTTATGTAAACAAATACTTCAGACTCTTATGATCCGAGAATACCTCGAATCTCTCACCGTAAAGGTAGTGCCTCCAAATCTTCAAGGCAAAGATCACTGCTGCTAACTCTAGGTCATGTGTAGGGTAATTCCTCTCGTGTATTTTCAACTGCCGCGAGCCATAGGCTACCACTTTCCCCTATTGCATCAACACACAACCTAAACTCTCTCGTGAGGCAACACAATAAACTGCATAACCCAAGCCTCTCTCTGGAATAATCAAAACAGGTGCGGTGGTAAGTCTAACTTTCAACTCTTGGAACGACTTTTCACAAGTCTCACTCCATACGAACTTGACCCCTTTTCGCATCAATCTAGTCAACAGCAAAACTAGCCTGGAGAAGTCCTTCACAAACCGACGGTAATACCCAGCTAATCCCAGAAAACTGCAGATCTCAAAAACACTCTTAGGCTGTGCCCAATCTTGCACTGCCTCTATCTTGGATGTATCAACAGACACCACTTCCTCGGAGACCAGATGGCCTAAGAACTTAACCTCTCTTAGCCAGAACTCACATTTCCCAAACTTGGCATACAACTTATGGGCTCTAAGCAACTCAAGCACCACTCTCAAGTGCTCCTCGTGCTCCTCTTCCGAAGGTGAATAAACCAGAATGTCGTCTACGAAGACGACCACAAAACGATCTAAGAACTCTCGGAAGATCCGGTTCATCAAGTCCATAAACACTGCCGGTGCATTGGTGAGCCCAAAAGGCATCACCAGAAACTCATAATGGCCATACCGCGTATGGAATGCCGTCTTCAGAATGTCCTCCTCCTTGACCCTTAACTGGTGGTAACCCGATCTCAAGTCTATCTTAGAGAAACAATGGGACCCTTTCAACTGGCCAAACAGATCATCTATATGAGGCATAGGGTACTTATTCTTGACCGTAGCCCGATTTAATTTTCGGTAATCAATACAAAGTCTCAAAGCCCCATCTTTCTTTTTAGCAAAGAGGGCTGGTGCTCCCCACGGCGAAGTACTAGGGCGGATGAAGCCCTTATCTAACAACTCCTGGAGTTGAATCTTCAACTCACTCAACTCAACTGGGGCAAAACGATACGGTGCCATAGAAATCGGTGCCATGCCAGGCACTAAGTCAATAAAGAACTCGATCTCTTGATGGGGTGGTAAACTAACAAGATCCTCGGGAAAGACGTTTGAGTACTCACAAACCACTATAGGTAACTCAATCTGGATCTCATCACACTCATTGCTCATAAAGCTAGCGAGAAGACCACTAAGCTCTCTCCGTCCTCGCGGATAATACACTGGTGGCAAAACACTACCAATCTGATCCCCCAAGAAATGGAAACAATCCCCGTTCAAGGTACATACAGTGACCCTCTGGCGGTAACAATCAATAATAGCCCAGTATGGCGATAGCCAGTCCATACCCAAAATTACATCAAAACTTGACATAACAATAACTGCAAAAGAAAATGGAAGCCGGCAGTCGGCGACCTCTATATCATAGCCCCAACACGCTTGTTTCAAAATCAACTCATCCCCAATAGGTGATACAACACAAATAGGAGAAGCTAACTGTGCCAACTCCAACCTCAAAACAGATGCAAATGTAGCAGATATAAAGGAATGGGATGCGCCCGTATCAATCAATACATTAGCAATCGAGTTGCAAAACAAAAAGGTACCTCTCACAACAGATGGAGCCGGTAGAAGATCCTGCGCAGTAGCAGCATACACGCGCCTTGAAGGTCACTAATCTACCTGCTCACCTTTCGGAGCAAAAGACTGTTATACAGACTGAGATGATGAGGCTCCCTGATTGGCCCTCGAGGCCTGAACTGACTGTGCGGGCTGAAAACTTCGCATCTGCCTTGAACCAGATGCACGAGATGTGCCACTCAATTGCGAACAATACCTTTTCAGGTGCCCCGCCTGACCACACTAGTAACAAGAGAGCAGCTGGCCTTTGCCCTGACTCTGGCTCTGAGGTCGAGCCGAAGATGAAGCTGCTCTCTGCTCTCCTCCCCTCTATAGGCAAACTGGAGACTTATGGCCCAGCTGACCACATTTGTAACAAGTGATGTCTCCCTGACTGCCTCTCCCAGAACCTGCACTCGGCACTGGAAAGGTAGATCTCATAAAAGCACCCTGGGACTGCTGAGGGTTAGAACCCCTCTGCCTCTGACCATCTCCCTGGCCATCCTGACTCCTCTTGGAGCCCCTCATCCTCTCCTCCTCGTCCTGCATAATTATCTCAAGATGCGCCACAGCATCCACAAGGCGCCCATACTCCCGAGTCATGGACCCAGCAACCCTAGTCTTGAGTCCGTGTCTCAACTTCTTTTCGAACTCAAGGCAACAGCGTTCCTCAGAAGCCACTAGCTCAGGTGCAAACCTAGATAAACTGGTAAATGTAGCCTCAAACTCGGCCACTGGCATACTTAGCTATTTGAGCTGACAGAACTGATCCCTCAACTTCTCCCTGACAGTGGGAGACAAGAACTTCTCCTGGAAGGCATCGACGAAAGCCTCCCAAGTCCCATCAACACGTCCTCGAACAAACTTCCACCACTGACCCGCATCTCCCTTCAGCTGGAAAGATGCCAAGGTCACCTTTAAAGCCTCGTCTTCGATGCCAAACGTCTTCGTCATTTGCTCAAGGCACTCATCAGCCTTAAGTGGCTCCTTCGGATCCCCCAGAAACTCGTCTAGGTTAGACCGGAAAAACTCTCTCTTCAGAAAAGAAGTCCCTGCCTCAGTCACATGGGCCTGGACTTGATTCTCAGCTCTGAGAATGTCCATGGATTCCCTCAATGCTCCTGCCATCTCGCGGGCTAAGGCGCCCATGGCCTACTGACCCACTGGCTCGACCATATTGGCCTGACCAACACCCTCCTGCTGTGCCAAAATCTCATCCGGTATATGCATCTCCTGCCTCCTAGGCCTATCTCGCCTACCACCACGTCCTCGTCCTGACATCCTAATAAAGGTAACGAAGAACATTAGCACATTCACAAATGTGCCGAAGCTATAACACTCACGTCCTAATGCAATGGACAATTGTAATTCATTCCACGTAAGCACATAATCACATAAGCATTTACGAATTTCATTTTCGGAAAATGACAGTCCTGTGGCGTTGCTAGAGTTCCGATCAGAAACAGCATTGATCAAGTGCTTTTCCAATAGGACTCCCAGAAACCCAAGGATCCAATCAACATCCTAGAAACTAAACTTCATACCCATATAGTCACATAAACATGTTATCACATAAGCACTTAACGCTACATCTAAGTCTCTAACAAGCGAGACAAACCCATTGTGGTACTAACCACTTCCCACGTACCCAAAGTATTCAAACCTGGTATGCTTTGATACCAAGTTTTAGCGCCCTCAAAATAAATCCATAATCATACATCTATGATACAAAAGAAGATATCATATTACCAACATCAGAGTATTCTTACAAGAGATATTACATGTTGGCAACAAAAGTAAATAATCCATAGGCTTACAACTTTCCAAGCTAACACCTGGGTTCAACAAAAGTAGAGTCCTAACTCACTTTACACAAAAATAAGCCCTTGGCTTGATATACATGTAATACAAAAAGGTAATCACAAAAAGATCTCTCAGCCTCTAAACCTTCCAAGCTACGTCCTTGGAGGTGGCATGTCACCTGAACCTAAAAATGATGTCCCATATAGGGTGAGCCAACACCCAATAGAGATATGTTAAACATAATATGAGCAATAACTAAAACATTAGCATTTGATAAATGTCTAACTCATATAAATCAACTTATAACACATGTCAGTTTCATGACAAATATGCACATGTTTCATTCCTCTTTCATTTACTTAACCAATTCCTTTCATAAACATGGCTCAGAACCTGGTCAAACAATTAAATGAGACTACATCCCATATCAACAGTGCTTCAATTTCAAATGAGATAACAACTCATATCAACAATACTTCAATTTCAAATGTGATAACAACTCATATCAAAAGCACTTCCATACTTCAATTAATACATATATTTGTTGTATTAATGGAGTCCATCCCCTATCTCCTCCCAAACATCCGGTTTAGGAGTCCATCCCCTATCTCCTCCCAAACCAAGGAGTACATCCGCTATCTCCTCCCAAACGACATACATATACGATGTATTAAACACTTATCATATAAAATGATCAAGCAAAGCACATATTCAATGTGTTATTCCATCCATCATATTCAATGACATGCTCAATTGATTAGTTTTAATTCACCTAATCATCATGCGGTGTCTACAACAATCAAGACTATCCTCCACAGATAGCCCAAAGTAATTACTTCTAAACAGATAATAATACATCCAACAGATAAATTATCAATATTTTCAAAGGTTGGTGATTACTAAATCCAACTCCACCATTCAATCTCATAATAACCCAATTTCATTATTTCTATCCCAATTCCATATTTCCATAACTTTCCAAAATTAATTATACAAATTAATTCATAATAATAAATTAGGGCTTTTCCCCATTTTTCTCAACATTGACCCTAAAGGTTCAAATTTTAACAATAAACATCAATAACCTCTTTTAAGACCCAAACACACATGTATTGGTCAAAAGAATAAAACCCCTCTTTTCAATATTTCAAATCTCAAACCCTAACCTTCCCAAATCAAACCATTTATACAAAGTACCCAACATCTATGTTAAAGCTCATAAAAGTGAGTAGTTATCCCTATCTCAAGTTTAGAAAGGGAAGAAGGAAGAAAAATCCAAAAGTCAACGGAGGAGAAACCAAGCTTTTCTCGGATCAAAATGAAGCCCTCGACAAGCTTTACACTTTATCTCAAAGGAGCAAGGTGAGTAGAGGTCTTCAAACAAGTAGATCTAAGGATCTTTGGGTGAAAAGTGCCTTGAGAGAGAGAGAGAGAGAGAGAGAAGGTGTTTCACGGTTTAGAGAGAGGAAATGGAAGAAAAAGTAAGAGAAAAGGTCAAGTGAGGGCCTTTATATAGTACTAGGTCAAAAATAGATATAAGCCCCAAAGTCAACTCAAAATATGTAGTCAAAATATCCCCAAAAAGTAGGCCCAAAGCGGTAGAAAAATCTGGGAAAAAGTTGCAGGTGTCGACCCCTGCAACAGTGGTGTCGACACCAAAGAGGAAAAAAGAATATGGGAAAGCTTTGACTGCACTGCGGGTGTCGACACCACTCCAGACTGGTGTCTACCCTATCTTCCAGCAGCCAACACACAGACAAAGAAGAGTCGACCCTCTCCCAGTCTGGTGTCTACCCTATCTTCCAGCATCCAACACACAGACAGAAGAGGGTCGACCCTCTCCCAGTCTGGTGTCTACCCTATGTTCTAGCAACATTTCCAGAACTTCATCAATAGGTAAGGGTCAACCCTAGGAAGGCTGGTGTCGACCCTATAATGGAATTTCTAAGTCTCCAATGGACTTTTTGACAAGAATAAGTGCGAACAACCAAACCCAACAAGTTTAAATCAATTTGGACTCCTCCAAAACTAAAGTACAACAGCAGCAAAGGTTCCCAAAATAGAATAAAGGGTCCAAATACATTTACCAAAAGCTTTAAAAGGCACAAGTGCTACATACCTCCTTAGCCTTTATAATTATAAAATAATAAAATAATATAGATACTTTGTTCATATCATTTCAAGAGAAATAATAATAATTTTCTTTTGGTTAACTCACATAAAAAATTGAGTTTTTTTATTTTTCGTGTTTTTTTTATTTTTACTTATTTTTTAAATATTTTAAACAATATTTTATTTTTTAGATACACCTAATCTAAATATTCTTAAGAAATATAATCAGTGTGCTTGGTTTCAGTTTTCTGAAAATTGAGTTTTTTTGTGTTCCATTTTTTTTAGTGAATATTTTTTAAATTTTAAGCAATTTTTAAAAATTTTTTAGATGTACCTTACTTAGATGTATGTAAATAGTAAATTATTTGTGAAAAAATATTTTAAAAAATTAAAAAATACACAAAAATATGAAAAATTTACTGAATTTTCATTTTTTTTTTTTTGTATTTTTGGTATTTAGTGAATTTTTTAAAGATTTTTTTTTCACAAATATTATACTTGCTAAGTGTATTTATGTTAGGTGTGTTTAAAAATTTTAAAAAAGGCTTAAAATATTTTTAAAAATTTAGTGAAAACAAACAAATATGGAAACAAAGAAGTTGAATTTTTTGAAAAGTGAATTCTAAAAAATGGAAACAGGCAAAGTGATTTTTTTTTTTTAAAATTCACCAAATACAAAAAAATATAAAAATATAAAAATTCAATACATTATCTTATTTTGTTGTATTTAATGGATTTTTAAAAAGTTTTTTATACAAATTTTATACTTTTAAATATATATCTAGATTAAATTGATCTAATCTAAATATAACGGTGGAAATAAAAATGAAAAATTATATTCATATGTAAAAATTTGTACAAAAAATATCATAAAAATGTTGTGATAGAGATATTGTTGTAAATATAAATCATGTTTACAGATATTTTGTTTTAAAGTGAAAGGTCACAATTAAGGGAATTTTATTTTCACACACTTAATTATCTCAGTGTACACACTTAATGAAATATTATTTTAATAACAATTATATCTTAAACTAAAATGAACATAATGGACATCCACTAACACCCATAATATTATATGAAAATATTTTCTGTACGCATCTTTAAAAAACATTTTGAGTAAAAAAAAAATTAAACCCTAATTTTTCCATTATTGTCACTTTGCTTGCTACACACTCTATGCTCTATGCTCATCTATTGCTTGCAAAGCAATACTCTCATAACCATTCTCATATTACTTTAATCTATAGATTTATACTTTATTAGCGATGAAAATCTTAGTTTTTTTGCGCATAACATCTTCTTCTTTTCTTTCGTGATTTTTAATATGACAACCAGTGCCGAATTATTTCATTATATTTAGACATCAACTGCCGAATTATTTCATTATATTTGGACATCAACTGTCAAAAGTTTTTTTTTTTATTTTTTTCAGAACAAATTTGTTGAACTAATCACTTTTATTCGGAAGTTAAATTTCAAATTAAATGTATAATTTCGGAACACCAGTACCGAAATCCCCAAACCGTAAAACATAAAAAAAAAAAATTAATAAAAAAAATGAGGGTTCTATGTCAATGGAGATTTGGAAATGGTAAATGCAATAACAAAATAAAAAGATGCTTCATTTTCAACAATATTTTGGAGGGTTTTCAATGATGTTTTTAATGGAGGTTCAATTGAGTCTTCAATTGAGGACTTTGTCTTCATTTCACTTCACACTGTGGCCTTGAATGATCTTCACGTGGGTTTATAATGGGTTTACAAATCTAGAAGCAGAATCACTCAACAACTGTGTGGAAAGGAGGGTTGAGTGGTGTGTGTATAAGTAAGGATATAATTATAACTTTTAATATGTAGATTGAAAATTTTAATTAATAATCAAATTAATAAGTGCGTGTACTGAGAGAAGATGTGTACTGAGGTAATTAAGTGTGTGGAAATAGAATTTCCCCACAATTAAGCTATATCATTGTGTTTGAAAATTTTATATAAAATTTATGTTTGTGTATCATCACTCAATAAGAATAAGTTCAGGTAGAATGTAATGATAAAAAGTTGTAGAATGTAGTCATGATGATATGAAGAAGAAATGGTAAAAAAAATGACAAGATGGTCATTTAGAAAATTTTAGGACATGACATCAGCACTTCATAGGATAATTTGAAATGAGATTACAAACCTCAAGGAGGGGAATGTAATTTTTCAAATATGAATAGGGGATTTGTATTAAACAGAAACTTCAGAAGGTGCCAGTGTAATTTACCCATATTTCGATCGATATAAGAATTTCATAATTGTTTTTACGATATTTATAGATCTATACTTATAAGTGTTTGCAGGGTTACTTTTATGAGATTGCCAAGTTACATAGGCATTTGTAAGTAATCAATATATAACAAAAAATTATCGAAACTTTTGATTTGATGTACTTACTTTCTGCGTCATTGAGTTGCTGCAATAATTTTTGAGTATCATTTGATTTTTTCTTATAATTTGACTAAAATGTGTATATGAGGTACATTAATTTTCTTAAATTTCACAATAGACAGGACAATTTCTACTTCAGCTTGTTTAACTTTGTTTGGAGAATATGTTGCAATATATCTTCTGTAGTTTTTGTTTCATCATTTTCTTATTTTTCTTTTTTCTCACCATTATAACTCATTGTAATAAAAATATTTTGAGGAGTAAGAGTTTGAAATGCCATATTATTATGAATTTCAAAATCTATTTTCCCTCAATAATGCGATTTTTTTTTTCTATGAGAAAAAAAGTATAATTATTGTCGTGATGGAGGCGTTTTGAAAAATTTTGATTTGTTATTGAAAGTGTTTGTTGTGGACACTTGTTTGTATGACAATTGAACATAAGTTGATAGGAGAATAATACACAATTCTATAATTTTTTCCTAACAAATATAACTATATTATTAAAGCCATACATATTAGAAAATTAAAATATCCGAAGGTAACATAGCATTACAGATTGATAATGTATGAATACAGTAATATATATAAATTTATATTTATATATTTTTTATATATTTATATATGTAAACACTAACATATATAAGATATCACAAAAAGAATATATGAAATCTTTTGTAACAACATAATCCAGGTAACAATGAGAAGTTAATTATTTATAATTAAATAGTTGGTCATAATGTAGATGTTTAGTATTACATTTTTTGTGTGTATGCACTATTTTTTAATTAGATTATTAAATTCACATAAAAATTGAAAGGAATTTGTGAATAGTTTGTGTAAAATTAGAAATTAGTGAAGAAAGATTTTAAAAAAAAGAGAAATTTATAGTGTTTGTTTTTTTCAAATTTTTGTTTTTTTATGTTCCTTGTCTTTGACATTTTTTTAATAACTCTTTTATTTATTTTTATTAGATTCACTTCATCTAAATATACTTAGAAAATAATTTGTTGTGTATTGGTTTTGGAAAAAAAAAAAAATTATTCACATTAAATAATAATATATAATAATAATAAATCAGTACATATTTGAATTTATAAATTTTTTTACCAATTTTTTACTTTTTAATTCTATTTAGATTATTAGATATTAGATTCTCATATAATAGTATAATTTAAATATAAAATAAGAAGAACTTTTAGTTTCTTTAATTACCAAAATTGAGAAAAAATAAAAAATCAAAAACTGAAAAACAGATTTAAAAAATAAAAATAACAAAAGTGGTTCTTGTTTAGAATTGTTGACATTATACCTTAGTTATTCAAATACCATGTAAAATATTACAGTTCATAAAATATAAGTTAAACAAAAAGAATGTGTATTATAGCGATGCCAGTTTTTCCCCTTCATTTATTGTATTCCGAACTCGGGTTCCATGGTTGGTTGTTGTTTTCTATATCTTGTTTCCATCCTTTAATTCCTTGTATTTGAGTTGTGGGATGTATTGGCTAAGTTTGGAACAGGTTGGTTGTGAGTTGAAACATATGGTTGCTGCCCAAAATTTGGCTTCTTCACTTGAGCGAGGCTTTTTGCGCTCGAGCAAGCCTTGGGTGTTTGCTTCTTCGCTCAAGCGAGGGTTTGTGCGCTCGAGTGAGTATTGTGGGTCTTCACGTTTCTTTTTCAGACCCAGCTTCTGCTTGAGCGAGCTTTCTTGCGCTCGAGCGAGCCTTGTAGCAACTGGGTCCTTTCTTCTCCCTTCTCCTCTTTCCTTCCCTTTTTTTCCCCTCGTTGCTCCATTCTTCTTTTAATTTCATTGGGTTTGAAATGTCCAGAAATAGTCCTCTAAATAAAGTTCTTGCTTTTGTTGTGCTTGGTATTGAATTTCACTTGTTTCGAAGAGCGTAAGGACAGATCTGGAGTGCCCGGGGGTCGAACCAAAAACTTTGCTAGACTAGTTGGCTTACCGCACATACGGGGGCCTAGGGCCACACGTGCAGGAGGAAGAGGCCGCACATGCAGATTTCAGGGGAAGGCTGGGCGTGCACACTGTAAAATGTGCACGTACATGGGTGAGGTGTAGGAGGTGCCGCACGTGCGGAACTGATAGCCGCACGTGCAGGAGGGCACGCTCTGCACGTTCGGGGAAGGGCGCTGCACGTGAGTTCGAATTTCTGCATTTTTGTATCTTTAGGGCTGAGTTGTATATCATTTTTAGGGCTTCACTCTCTCACTCTAAAGGCCATTTTGCTCTCCCTTCTCTTTAGAAAATCTCAAACACCAAAAACTCCTTGATTTTGCAAGCCCCTTGGATCTAGATTCTCCATCCTTATCATCTCTCCCTCTCAAGCTTTGGAGATCAAGCTTGAACTCCTCTTGGTGTTATGGAAAGTTGAAGAATCTTCCATAGAAGCTAGGGTTTCATTCTCTCTCTTCATCAAAACATTGAGGTAGGGAAATTTTTCTTGAGTTATATATACATTTATGTTAGTTTTGGTTGATTTTAAAGCTCCATTAATGATATTGAAAGTTTAGTCTTGTCTCATAAATGCTAGAGTTTCATGATGGGTTTTGATCTCTCTCTTCCTAAACTATCTTCTAGAGGATTTTACTCACATAATAGGAGGATGTCATCTTAAGAGAAAACCCTCTCAAAAGAGAGGAGAAGGTTTGCCTTGGTTTTGACATAAAACCCTGGAGAATTTTTTGGGATTTTTGATAAAAATGAATATGTTTATGAGTATCTTGTGTTTAGTATTAAGAAAGTGAATTTTTATCATATGTTTAGCAAGAATGGAAAAGTTATTTGATACATGAGGAGTGAGGTGTTATTTCAACATTATTGTTAAACCTTTGAATGTGTATTGTTATGAAATAACAAATAATTGTGCATGAAGAGAAAGTGTTGTTACTATGAGTTGATAACATGTAAGCTTGTAGACACCCCATTTTTGACCGCCCTTAAGACATGGGCACTACTGATTGCTTACATGATGGTGTAGGCTATGCTATGCAAAGGTTCGATTTCTTTGGCAAGAAGAGCATCAAATCCAAACCTCACACCCCATTTTTGGACTAAAAAGATTTTAGACCTTAAAACCCTCTCTTTTAAAATGTTTTTTTGAAAGAAACTTGCTACGGTGTTCCGAGGCTCGCATTTTGTTAAATGTTGCGCTTTTCGATAAATTGAGCAAGGACAAAGTGGAAATGAATGAAAGAGAGGTGAGCTCATTGAAAATATGTTTCAAAACACCTTAGTTAGAGGTTTGGAGTTGAAGAAAAGAGGAGAGGAGAGAAGAAAACTAGCTGAGGAGCAGTTAGGCATGAATCTGAGAGGACCAAAACTGAGCAGTCTTCACTAAAAGAAGGATATCATTTTTCACACTTAGAATTTTGATGTGAGGTTGCCACCATTGGAAATCTTACTTCCGGGGCTTCAATTTGGACAAAAGAATGACCGGAAAATGAGTCAAGATGAAGGAGATATACCCATTTGAAGTTTGACCTGCAGAGTAGATTTTTGCTGTTGACCATAGGGGTGGCCGGCCAACCAGTTGAGGTAGCCTACCAGCCACTTGAAGTAGCCTACCGGCCACTAAGGTCCAAAACTCAGATTTTTTGCAGATCTTTTCCCTCTAGCTGTTCTATACAACCTCCAGCTGTTCCAATTCAGATATTTCAACAAAGGCTCATGTTTTTGCTATATATGAAGGCTATATCTCATATTTTGGAAGGTTGACAAGTTTGGGAGCCACCCTCTCTAAATCTCTCTCTCTCTCTCTCTCTCTCTCTCTCTCTCTCTCCTTATATTATGCTTAGAAGTGAGAATTTCCTACACTCTTGCAAAGAGACCCTAGACCAAACACCTCTACCTTGTTACTGAGGCTCTTAGAGGTCCTATTTGAGCTCTCAAAGCTAGTTTTGGCTCAGATTTGCACCTGTTTTGCTGTTGTGCTTCAAGGTTAAGCACTTGTCCCTTTTATGCTTGTCTTGCACACTTGTTTTGCCACCTTTGCAAACTGTTTTTGGCTTGGTTTTGAACTGAAGAAAACTCTGTTTTCCAGTCCTAAAAATGGTGGATTAAGCCCCTTTTGAGTTTGAGGGTGGTCCACCCTTCTTATCTCTTTGCTTGTTAAGCTTTTTTGCCATCTTTCAAAGCTTTCTAAAACAATTTTTTGGCCTTTTAACCACTGAATTTCAAAAGGAATTTCAGTGGTAGAAAGTTGGTTTTGAGGACCAAAATGAGAGGGGGTGGTCCCCCTTTCACTTGTCTTGTTTGCATGAGTAGATGGCCTAACAGTTGAGCATGTTTTTCTACCATCTCTTGGTTGTTCTTAGCATGTTTTGGCCATATTTCAGCATGTTATAACTCTGTTTTTGGCTGGTTGGAACCTCTTGCTTGCTTCTTACACTTGTAGTGCAATTTTGTTCATTAGCTTAGTGTGCTTGGTGATTTAGCTTATTATTCTAGCATGTATTGGCTCCACTCCAGCATGTTTTTGGCTTTGATTTAGCATGCTCTAACTCTGTTTCAAGTGGTTTTGGTCACATGTGCTCCGCTTTGTATAGCTATAATGTAAATGGCCTTAACTAGCTTTGTGTTTTGGGCCCTTTAGGATGCTTTATTTGAGTGATTTGCATGGTATGACATCATTTCACATGTGATTTTAGAGCATATTCCTCTGTCATACTCTCGCATCTTTGACTCTTTAAGTGCTTTTGAGAGTTGAGCTTTATGTCTTGTTTGTGAGCTAATACATGAACATCATTTTCTTGCTTTTCATGCTATCATCCCAGCACATTTTGGCCTCTATTTTGGCATGTTTTAGGCCTGTCCATAGTAGGTTTGGTTGTTTAAACTTGATATTGCATGTTCCTAGTGTAATGCACTTCACTAGCTTTGGTGTTTTTGGCCTTTTAGCATGCCTTGCATGCATTGCTTGCATGATTTAGTGTCTTTTGCATGCCATTTCAGTGCTGAATTTTCTGTATCCTTCCTCCATGCTTCACTCTTTCATTTGTTTTGAAAGTGGTCTTAAGCCCCTTGTTGGCTTAAGCATGGAATCGAGGCTCTCATGCCTAATGGTTTTAGCCTTCTCTTGAGGGTTTCTACTAACCAAAAGCATGAGGCTTCTTTCATGCTTAAGGTGCTTGTGGCTTAGGTCATCTTTCCAATTAGAGGACTTTCACATTGGACCAAATCAATTAAGGAATGGTTTGGTAATGTAAATGAGTAAACATGAAATTGAGCAAAGTAAAACATGCAAGATAAGCCTATTTGTGTTTCATTGCATGTGTTTGGACCAGACATTAATCCAAACACAAGAAATGTGGGACGTTTCGTATTCATAGTGATGAAACGTGTCACATTTCTTCGTCGCCGACACCCTTGATCATGTATGATAGGGTGATGGCCATTTGAGTCTTATGTGTGCATTCATTAAGCTTGTATAAGCTTGGCTTTTGGGCCATCATGCATTGAGATGCTTGGTTGGTGGCTTGAAAGCCGGGCGCCATACTCTATTGAGCTTGGGACATGATAAGGAGTGTGGCAGTACACACATTTCCTTGCAAATACATTGCTTTGCATATGTTGCTCTGTGTTGCAGCAAAAACAGAATTCTGGAAAGGGAAGTGGCAGGCCGGCCACTTGCACTAGCCTACCGACCACTTGCACTGGCCAACTGGCCAGTTGAGGTAGCCTACCGACCTGTTAAGGTGGCCGGCCGGCCACCTGTAGCAAATTATCCACAAAGTGTTCCTGTGTTGGGGCAAATGCAATCTGGAAGTTCGTATGATGTTCTGAGATCACCGCGAGTGCAAACAGAGGCAACTCATAGCAAGGCAATGCACTTTCGGGTGAAGCACACCGAGCAATCATGCCTCCCTCCCCCCGAGGCCATTTTACTACTTTACTTAGCTAGTTAATTTGCTGGTTTTATAATTAATTAGTTAATGTGCTTAGCTAATTTAATTCATCTCTGTAACATTCTAATTAGCTTAGCATAGCTAGTTTCAATTCGGTTTGTAATAATTAATTAGCTAAGTTAGTTAATTAGTTGGTTTGTAATAATTAGCTTAGCTTAGTATAGCTTAGCTTCTTTATTTGGACCCTCCTTTGCAAGGGCATAATGTTGTAATAAGAGTGCGTGTGTGTGCATGTCTTCCAACCCCACGTCTTTCTCCTTTTTACTTAACTGCTTTCGATGGTTAGTTTAGGGACATTTTCAATTAGCATACTTTATGCTTGCATGTTTGCATCATTCATTTGTATTGCATGTAGCGGGCTCGGTGCATCATTCAAACTGCAGTGTATTTCAATACTTATTTGAATACATGTATCAAATGTCGCATTCATATGCCATCTTAGATAGCCGAGCCTATTTAATCGCATTTTTACATGTGTTGTATTAGACATTTTGTATAGTTAGGATCATGCATGATTTCTAACTAGTTTTCTGTTTTGGCTTGGAGTACACTGTAAGTGTTTACGTTTTAGCATCCTTGCATAAGTGTGAGTGTTGCCATGTTAGCATGCTTGCCATGAGGCTATGTGCTTAACTGATTAAACTGCATGAATGCCTGTGAATGAAGGCTTTGTTGCTTGAATTGGAACAATTTGATAAATGTGAGTTTTAAGCCCACTTTGCGAAGTGGCAAATCATGTTTTAAGTCCACTTGAGGGTGGCAAATCCGCGTTTTAGCCTACTCGCAAGTAGCCCTTTTAAACTATTTTCAAAAACAAACATAAGTTGTTTTGTTCCAATTCTTGTGATGGAGTCTATACTTGTATGTTGTGCGCATCATATAGTAAGTTAGATTAATAACTAGAATAAGAACACATGTGTTTATGAAACAACATATCATGTTAGTAGAGGCTGATCTTTGATCAGGTGAGCGGGGGTGCTCATTTCAGGACCTTCCCCTCTCGTACCCGAGTTCCCGAGCCGAGGCAACTTTGGTGACGACGGACACGTGGCCTTTGATACGAGTCAGGGTTTCCTAAATTTTCTAAAAATAAAATATTTAGGTGGCTACCCCGTAATCTGGCAAAGCAGTCCATGTTTGGGACTTTTTCATTCAAAATTGATTTTCCAAAACCAATTGCTAGATTTGGACTCTTTGGTGTTTATCAGTCTTACATTGCACTTTGTGAGATTAGATTCAGAACCGTGACAGGAGTCCGAATTATAGGACGACAATTCGCGCCCTCTCCGAAAGGGGAGCGCACGGAGAAAGTCGGGTCCACAGTTTCTGGCGACTCCGCTGGGGATTTAGAGAACTTGACTCGAACATCCTGATATGTTGTTTTATTTACACTTATGTGTTTCTTTGCATTGCATTTGCATTGGTGTGCCTAAGTCACAGTGTTTGCCATCTGCTATTCCTAAACGGTTTGCCGGAGACTTGCTTGGAAAAGCGTGCCATAAGGTTGACCGGTTGCCGGCTCTGCCATGATGGGAACACAAACCTTGGATCGGTATCATCGCCGAGGCACCCTTTTTGACCATTCAACCTAGTTTCATATCGGAAGCCATAGAGACTGTTCCAAACTAGGACAGGTTGCTTACTTGAATGCAGGATTGTTTAAAACCGCATGCGTGCGTAGTGAATCCCTAGTTCCTGACGAAACTAGGATAGGGTAACCTTATCGCCTCATAGGGGTGTTTTGGCTCTCAATTAACTGGTATGTGCTTTAGTGTCAACTGTACAGGGATGTGCATATCCGTTGCGAGTCTGGTATCTATTTTGGGGCAGAATTCTATGAAGATTGTAGTCATTCAACTATGCTCATATCCGTTCTAGTGAAATTAGGTTGAGATGCTATCTGTTTTCTCTTTTGCAAGGTAGTCTTGGAACCATAGCTTCAGAAGGCTCCAATATCCCCTGAGTGCATTGGACTTGTGTTGATAGACTTTGTTAGGTCAGAGATTCAGTTCAAGGGCAACCAGTGTTTCCTTCGCTGAGGCAAGGCAAAGAAAGGGCCGTTAGGGCTCATCGGTTCATCTGATCTGACAGTCACCAGTCACATCACTTTTGTTCAAACTTAGCAGACCGTCATGGCACAGAGTCCGAAAGAAGTTGTGGCCATGATGACGACATTAAACCATGGAAGTACCATGCAGGATGAGACCAATGCTGAAACGCAATGCCCATCTGGGGCACCTACCACACATCTAGTCTCGGAACCCCAATCATCTCAAACCCAAGAACCCATTACTTCTGAGCTGATGAGAATGATTGAAAATCTTCAGAGAACTGTGGCAGATCTGGCCTTTGGAATTTTGGCTCCGTCATCGACCACGTCACATGCCAGAAAAGGCTCTCCAATCTTGGGGCAAGCTGTAATTGAAAATGGCCAACCTAAAGCCATCCTAGGTATGTGCAATGACATGTCGACAACAACTAGGCTCCGCTCTTATATAGCGATCCGATTCTTTGACAAAGTGGGGGCAAGTGGTAAGAACAAGGTAGGGGCATGCATTGGTTCCCATGAACACCTTCAGTGGGCTGTTGACGCTTTGAAAGCTGAGGGACTGAACAAATAGTAAGTGCTTGCAGTTGTTGCAAAGACTGTGGATGACACTTTTGCCACTCAAAATGAGAGCAGTTTGAACCAAGGGGCAAGCCAGAAGAAGGGCCATCATACCAGAAACGTTCCTTTCAACTTCAGTCTTACATCTATTAGAAATCAGCAAACCCAGTCAGCACCTGCCAATCTTTTCGCTAGTACATCCAACCCGACCGCCCCACAACCAGCAAAATATCCACCCCGGGGTCAGAGGACTTTTACCCCGTTCTATATGTCTCTATCAGCGGCCTGGAAGGTCCTGATCAGAAAAGGGCATCTGAAGCCCCTGGAACCACGACCACTGCCAAATAATCTCCCTCCCTCACATGATCCAGCCAAGTACTGTGCCTACCATCAACAAGCCGGCCATGACACTAACATGTGTTTTCGTCTTCGCCACGAAATACAAGATCTGATTGATAACAAGGTCATTGTCGCACCAGGTCCTGCAAAGTCTTGGTACTGGATCGATCAACTTGGGGGATAATGTGACTATGTGATCGGGGGATGAACCACTCGCTGAGGGTGCTCATTTTACTCCAGATATGGGGATGGCACGCACTGTTTGGGCAATTTGCGAATGCTATTTATTTAAGTTTATGACTTGGGTATTGAGTCAGTTCTGTTGTGTCGTTTCGAGTCAATCTTTTTGTACTGAGTCGGTTGAGTCTGTCTTGTTGTATTGAGTCAGTCCGGTTGTGTTGGAGTCAGGTGATCTCGGGGGTGTTACCTCAGGTATCACTATCATGTTTTGTGTTTGTCTTTTACGCTCTTTCTTTTGAGTCTGTTCCTACCTTGGAGCCAGTTGTGCCAGCAGATTTGAATGAAACGACAGTGCTTTTCACCTACTTTTCTGTGCCTTGAAAGCATTGCATTGACCTACGTTTTTCAAAACTTTTTTAACGCTGTGATGAAAACAAAGAGGGAGGAATTCCTCGAGATTTACAAAAATTTGATCAACTGAGAGAAAGAGAGGCATGCTAAGCCCTTAATGAATGAGATCATGTTTGTTAATGTGAGTACTGAGAAGGATCCTAGCTTCATCCAGACTGGTTTCGCATTATCTTCAGCGTGAGCGACTAGTCGCTTTCTTAAAAGATTTCAAAAAATGTTTTGTGTGGCCCTGCGAAGACATGCGTGGAATTGATTTTGAGATTGTGCAGCATAGGACCACTCTCAGCCTCAAGACTCAACCCCTTTTGCTTTCAAACCTTGAACTTGGATTCAGAATGTTCAACGGTCAACCACAATGTGAGGCTTGTATGGCCAGATTTGAAGCAGCCCATGAACTAGGGGCAATAAGGTCGTATGACATCCAAAGAGGCCCGCCAGGCCAGATTTGAAGTAGCCCTCAAACTAGGGGCAAGAATGTCAGATTGATCAAAGGAAGCTTGCAAAGCTAGATCAGAAGTAGCCCTTGAACTAGTGGCAAAAAATGTCAGATGTGCTCAAAGATTCAAAAGATGGCTCATTCTGCAAACCAATGAAGACTGGTAAGAAAGCCAAATTCTAGTAGCTGGAACAAGAAAGTATTGCTGAAGGATAACCAAGTTCCTATCCGCAACACTAGGGCCAAATTCAGACCCGATTGGATGGACTCCTACATTATCAGCGAATAGCAGCCATTCTCCTGGATTCAGATGGCTTCGAGATCTCAAAACCGATCAACATGGACAAGTTACACTTTTCTATCCTTGAGAGGCTCGCTGGGCCGAAAACCCGGAAGGGCAACCCAGGCAAAAGTTAGAGCAAATGAAAATGAAGGAAAAAAAGAAAAGAAGAAAAGAAAAAAAGAAGAAAAGTAAAAGAAAGAAGAACAAATGAAAAGAAAAGAAAAATAGCTCGCAAGGTTGAAAACCTAGAAGGGCGACCTTGGCAAAAGTTAGAGCATAAAAGGAAAGTGTCAACACCCGAGTGAACCTGACCTGGAACTACGTCAGGCTTGATTCCCATGTTTGGGATACGTAGGCAACTTCATCCTGAAGTTTGGCCCCAATCATTCTCAGCCTGTTGGGCCTATCCAAGTTGATTGGTTTATCCTTGTTCAACTCGGCTATCTTATCCATGTGCAAATTGGCTCGTCTTCGTGCTCATCTTTGTTCAAAATCGGATTGTCCTATTCCGTTAGAAGATTCAGCTGCAAGACATTTCAAATTCAGATTTAAGGTTGTGCATCTCAAGAGTAGATTCTGTGTTGGTCGAGCAGTGGCCATTTGCAAAAATCATTTTTGAGGATTTTTAATGAGGTTGACTATTTCTCTTGAAAATTATTTCATATTTTTTTCCAAAACTGGACCATATCTTGGACGCAAAAAGGAAAATTTTCAGTGCTCATAACCTGACTTGCATGATTTCAAATCAGAAAATCGAATAAGCATGTTAATCTAAGTCTCATATTGATTAAAATTGTTTTAGCAGGAAGCCAAAACAAAAAAATGGTCAAAATGATGAACTAGGGGCACAGTTGAGGCAGGCTTTCTATCTTTTCCCCCTTGTCAACATACTTGCTGGAAAAGGGCACCATATTCGCCAGAAAGGGCACAATTGAAGCTAACAGCAAAGGGCCAAAAGCTCTCACATCCTCCAAGCAGCGAGGTATCAAGCCATGTGCGAAGCACAAATTGGAATGGATCAGGATATTCCACTCCCTCATCTGGACAGGTCTGATCACATCTGAACTGGCCAATAAATCAACCGATGTCAGTTGCAGCTCTGCTGCACATCCAGTCGCTCCACAACCCCTCTGTGGGAAGGCTCACTAGTTGTGAGCTAAAGAACGAGAATCTAGTTGAATACTAGGGGCACGAGCCCACAACTTCCTGTTTATTCATCAACCACCCAGGGGAGGGATAAAAAATAAGAGAGATTGAAGAATAGAGAGATGTACGCTGAGGGAAAAAGTGAGAAAAGGACTTTTCAGAGAAAAAGAGATTAAGTGCCAGAGTGATATGAGAATCACAAATAAGAATGGGTGGGAAACAATACCCAAAAAAAAATAGGCTCCTCGTGAACCGAGAGGTCTCCCATTGTTGGAACACATCCAAGTGTTGTGTTTGTCGTTTGTCTCGATTATTGTTTTGAGTCATTTTGAGTGTCAACACATATGTTTAGGTTGTTTTACCTTTGTTTTCCTTTGTTGAGTCATTTCGACTGTGGTTAGTCGTAGGCTCAATACCCGGTTGAGAACTTACTCTCAATTTCAAAATAAAATAAAATTCGTTTTATGCTCAGAGTGCTGTGTCGTTCTCCACATATGTGCAAAACAGGATTTGTTCTTTCATAAAACTACAGGGTTAAACCCAGGTTATGTGAGAACAGTAGAACAAGGACCTATCTGAAGCTACATGGGTTCCAGACTACAAAGCAAAAGAAAAGAGGGAAAATCGAAGCATCTGAGTGGGTTTCGACTTCAGTAAATTCCGAGATTGTATTTCGGATGTACCTTTTCAGGCCTTGTCAATGCTCCGAAGTATGAGTGTACCTCTGCCTCAAGCTCAATCTCAAGATCAAGTCTGCTTCAAGCCAGAATCGCAATCAAAGTGCTCCCCCTGAAAACCAGTCCCTGCCAGAGGCATCTTGGCTGTGTTTGCAATGAGTTCCTAAGAGACCAACTGCGACGGTGGAAAGTAGAGTTCGAATGGCCGATGCCCAGAATGCAAAGGTTCAGAATTTCCAGGACTAAAGTCTGGTTTAAATACCTAGGGGTGTATCCTCAGCTTGAAATCGGTATGGCAGCCCCATAGGTTGAGGTAGTGTGTATGCGCCTCAATTCTGGATACTGAACCAACCTAGTCTGTCACCCTATTGGAGAGTAGGAAAAGTTGTGAATATGATCAAAGAGGAAGACAAACGGCATCCGTGGCTTCTACATGCAGAGGTTACCCCTTGTCAGCATTTGAGGGCCTTTGAACTGTAAGTTGAAGGTAAGAGTTCGAAGAACACAAGGGGGAGATCCATGTCAGAGTAGAGCGGTTCATCGCCACTCACCCCATGAGGTGCTTTTTAAAGCGCCGCTTTGTTTGTTTATTGCATTCCGTAAGCATCATACATGGCTTGTAACATGTATCATATCATCGTACTTATTGCATTTCTTTACATCTTGTGCTATCTTGTATCATTTATCCTTTCATGCTGAGCAGCGCTTAGGATCGTTATCCTCTGGGAGTTATCTCAGGTTGCGTCTAGCGCGCTCCTGATTGCTTGTTTTCGAACATCTTCTCACGATTTCAGCGTGGTTAGAGTGTTCCTTTCCTCACATGATTTCAGCGTGTTTGGAATTTATCTCGGGTTGCGTCGAGCGCGCTCCTGAGCGGTTGTTTTCGAACTTCTTCTCACGATTTTAACATGGTTAGAGTGTTCATTTCCTCACACGATTTCAGCGTGTTTGAGATTTATCTCAGGTTACGTCGAGCGCGCTCCTGAGTGGTTGTTTTCAAACCTCTTCTCACGATTTCAGCGTGGTTAGAGTGTTCCTTTCCTCACACAATTTAAGTGCGTTTCGGATTTATCTCAGGCTGCGTCGAGCACGCTCTTGAGCGGTTGTTTTCGGACCTCTTCTCATGATTTCAGCGTGGTTAGAGTGTTCCTTTCCTCACACAATTTTAGCGTGCTTGGAATTTATCTCAGGTTGCGTCGAGCACGCTCCTGAGCGATTGTTTTGGGACCTCTTCTCACGGTTTCAGCGTGATTAGAGTGTTCCTTTCCTTACACGATTTCAGTGTGTTTGGAATTTATCTCAGGTTGCGTCGAGTGCGCTCCTGAGTCATTTTTTTTAGACCTCTTCTCACGATTTCAGCGTGATTAGAGTGCTCCTTTCCTCACACGATTTCAGCGTGTATGGGATTTATCTCAGGTTGCGTTGAGAACTCTCCTGAGCGATTGTTTTAGGACCTTTTCTCACGATTTCAGTGTGGTTAGAGTGTTCCTTTCCTTGCACGATTTCAGCGTGCTTGTAATTTATCTCAGGTTGCGTCAAGTGGGCCCTTGAGCGGTTTTTTTCGGACCTCTTCTCACGATTTCAACGTGGTTAGAGTGTTCCTTTCCTCACACGATTTCATCATGTTTGAAATTTATCTCAGGTTGCATCGAGCACGCTCCTAAGCAGTTGTTTTCGGACCTCTTCTCACGATTTCAGCGTGGTTAGAGTGTTCCGTTCCTTACACAATTTCAATGTGTTTGGAATTTATCTCAGGTTGCGTCGAGTACACCCCTAAGCGGTTGTTTTTGAACCTCTTCTCACGATTTCAGCTTGGTTAGAGTGTTCCTTTCCTCAAACGATTTCAGCGTGTTTGGAATTTATCTCAGGTTGCGTCGAGTGCGCCCCTCAGCGGTTGTTTTTGGACCTCTTCTCACGATTTCAGCGTGGTTAGAGTGTTGATTTCCTCACACGATTTTAGTGTATTTGGAATTTATGTCAAGTTGCGTCGAGTGCGCCCGTGAGTGGTTGTTTTCGGACCTCTTCTCACGATTTCAGCGTGGTTAGAGTGTTCCTTTCCTCACACGATTTCAGCATGTTTGGAATTTATCTCAGGTTGCGTTGAGTGCGCCCTTGAGCGGTTGTTTTTGGACCTCTTCTTACGATTTCAGCGCATTTGGAATTTATCTCAGGTTGCGTCGAGTGCGCCCTTGAGCGGTTGTTTTCGGACCTCTTCTCACGATTTCAGCGTGATTAGAGTGTCTCTTTCCTCACACGATTTTGGCGTGTTTAGGATTTGTTTTTCCTTCTCTCATAATTTTAGCATGGTTGGAGCATGTCACCCTTTTGCATCTACTGCACTATCTATTACATCTATTGCATCATATCCTTGTTATCATACATCCTTTTCATGTTGAGCTTAGTTTGGCATGTGCCCATACTTTTCATGTTACAGCATAGCTTTGCATGTGTATGCGCCTATTCCACTAAGAGAATTGTGGTCTGAGATTGTCAGCACCTTTTCTATGTTAGACGTGGTCTGTTTTGTGTCCATGCCTTTTCTAGCCAAAATGTGGTATGGCCGCGCGCCTTATTCACTGCATCCATTGCATCGTAGTTTGTTTTGTTGCATTCAGTATGTAGGATCATGATCTTTCCATAGCAGATCATTCCTCACTTATATCATCCCACCCAATTACTTTTATTTTGTGGTCTCTCTGCGAAACACATAGTTTTGCATGTGCTCGCACCCCTTTTACATTGAGACACGGTTCTGTCATGTGTAAGCATCCATGCTGCGCTGAGGCCAGTACTGAGGATGTAGGCACTTAGCCTATGTTAGGCGTCATTCGGCTCGTGCCCACTTCTTTTCTGTGTTAAACGTAGTTTGATGTTGCATCTTCATTCATTTATGATATTTGTATGGTTTTGCAGTGCTTGTGGTTTGATTATTTCATTGCATTGCATATCGTTTACACTGTTTGTTATATTGTGCATCATTTTGCATCCTACCCCAGAACTATGCTGGTTTGATTCCTTGCAAAGGGATATGTAGGCAGCCTGTGGGTGCAACCATTTGTTTCTGCATCTGTATTTTGTTTGTTTGTTCAAGTCTTCGGCCTTGTCAAAAATGGGTCGTCTCTAGGATTTGACATTCACTCACGTCATTTCATGACTCTGAGCACTATCAAAGAGGGGCAACTATAGACATCCCATTTTTGACCGCCCTTAAGACTTGGGCACTACTGATTACTTACTTGATGGTGTAGGCTATGCTATGCAAAGGTTCGATTTTTTTGGCAAGAAGAGCATCAAATCCAAACCTCACACCCCATTTTTGGACTAAAAATATTTTAGACCGTAAAACCCTCTCTTTTAAAAAATTTTTTGCAAGAAAGTTGCTATAATGTTTCGAGGCTCGCATTTTGTTAAATATTGCGCTTTCGGTAAACCGAGCAAGGACAAAGTGGAAATGAATGAAAGAGAGGTGAGCTCATTGAAAAAATCTTTCAAAACACCTTAGTTAGAGGTTTGGAGTTGAAGAAAATAGGAGATGAGAGAAGAAGACAAGCTGACGAGCAGTTGGGTATGAATCCGAGAGGACCAAAACTGAGCAGTCTTCACTAAAAGAGGGATATCTTTTTGCACACTTAGAATTTTGATGTCAGGCTATGACCATTGGAAATCTTACTTCCAGGGATTCAATTTGGATACAAGAATGACCTGAAAAGGAGTCCAGATGAAGGAGATATGGCCATTTGAAGTTTGACCTGCAGAGCAAATTTTTGATGTTTGCCACAGGCGTGGCCGGTCGGCCAGTTGAAGTAGCTGGTCGGCCAGTTAAGTGGCTGGTCGGCCAGCTGAAGTGGCCGGCTAGCTAGTTATGTCCAGAAAGCTCAGAATTTGTAAATATTTTTCCTCCAGCTATCCTACACTGCTCTAGATATTTCTAGCTTCAGATATTTCGACCAAGGCTTGCATTTTTGCTATATATTGAAGCCGTATCTCTCATTTGAGAAGGTTGGCAAGTTTGAAGAGCTTCTCACACTAAAATCCCTCTCTCTCTACAAATTTCAGAGCTGAAAATTCTCTCTCTCTCTCTCTCTCTCTCTATATATATATATTATGCTATGTTGTGCTTGAAAATGGTTTTTCTTCACATATTTGCATACAACCCCTAAACCAAACACCCCTATCTTGGAGCTGGGGTTTGTTAAGGCTTGTTTGGAGTTCTTTAAGGCTGGTTTTGGCTCAGAAAGTTGCCATCTTGCTGCTATGCTTCAAGGGTAAGCCTCTTCCCCTTTTAAGCTTATTTTTGTACATTCTCTTGGCCACCTTTGCATGCTATTTTAGGCCTACTTGTCAACTACAAAAACCTCTATTTTTAAGTGTTTAAAA
>NW_021025958.1:169364-206150 GCF_004153795.1 Camellia sinensis | reverse complement strand
AGGCTGCCACCATTGGAAATCTTACTTCCAGGGCTTCAATTTGGACACAAGAATGACCTGAAAAGCAGTCCAGATGAAGGAGATATGTCCATTTGAAGTTTGACCTGCAGAGCAAATTTTTGATGTCTACCACAGGGGTGGCCGGTCGGCCACTAGGGGTAGTTGGCCGGCCAGTTGAGGTAGCCTACCGGCCACTAAGGTCTAAAACTCATATTTTTTGCAGATCTTTTCCCTCCAGCTGTTCTACACAACCTCCAGCTGTCCCAATTCAGATATTTCGACCAAGGCTCATGTTTTTGCTATATATGGAGGCTATATCTCATATTTTGGAAGGTTGACAGGTTTGGGAGCCTCTCTAAATCTCTCTCTCTCTCTCTCTCTATAATTTTGTGAGCAAAATTCCAGCCTCTCTCTCTAGAAGCATCCCTCTCTTTCTATATTGTGCTTAGAAGTGAGAATTTCCTACACTCTTGCAAAGAGACCCTAGACCAAACACCTCTACCTTGTTGCTGAGGCTCTTGGAGGTCCTATTTGAGCTCTCAAAGCTGGTTTTGGCTTAGATTTGTACCTATTTTGCTGTTGTGCTTCAATGGTAAGCACTTGTCCCTTTTAAGCTTGTCTTGCACACTTGTTTTGCCACCTTTGAAAACTATTTTTTGCTTGGTTTTGAACTGAAGAAAACTCTGTTTTTTAGTCCTAAAAATGGTGGTTTAAGCCCCTTTTGAGTTTGAGTGTGGTCCACCCTTCTTGTCTCTTTGCTTGTTAAGCTTTTGTGCCATCATTCAAAGCTTTCTAAAACAATTTTTTGGCCTTTTCAGTGGTAGAAATTTGGTTTTGAGGACCAAAATGGGAGAGGGTGGTCCCCCCTCCTCGTCTTGTTTACATGAGTAAATGGCCTAACAGTTGAGCATGTTTTTCTACCATCTCTTGGCTTGTTCTCAGTATGTTTTTGGCCATATTTTAGCATGTTATAACTCTATTTTTGGCTGGTTGGAGCACCTCTTTGTTGCTTCTTACACTTGTAGTGCAATCTTGTTCAGTAGCTTAGTGTGCTTGGTGATTTAGCCTATTATTCTAGCATGTATTGGCTCCACTCCAGCATGTTTTTGGCTTTGATTTAGCATGCTCTAACTCTGTTTCAAGTGGTTTTGGTCACATGTGCTCCGCTTTGTATAGCTATAATGTAAATGGCCTTAACTAGCTTTGTGATTTGGGCCCTTTAGGATGCTTTATTTGAGTGATTTGCATGGTATGACATCATTTCACATGTGATTTGAGAGCATATTCCTCTGTCATACTCTCGCATCTTTCACTCTTTAAGTGCTTTTGAGAGTTGAGCTTTATGTCTTGTCTGTGAGCCAATACATGAACATCATTTTCTTGCTTTTCATGCTATCATCCCAACACATTTTGGCCTCTATTTTGGCATGTTTTAGGCCTGTCCATAGCTGGTTTGGTTGTTTAAACTTGATATTGCATGTTCCCAGTGTAATGCACTTCACTAGCTTTGGTGTTTTTGGCCTTTTAGCATGCCTTGCATGCATTGCTTGCATGATTTAGTGTCTTTTGCATGCCATTTCAGTGCTGAAATTTATGCAACCTTCCTCCATGCTTCACTCTTTCATTTGTTTTGAAAGAAGTCTTAAGCCCCTTGTTGGCTTATGCATGGAATCGAGGCTCTCATGCCTAATGGTTTTAGCCTTCTCTTGAGGGTTTCTACTAACCAAAAGCATGAGGCTTCTTTCATGCTTAAGGTGCTTGTGGCTTAGGTCATCTTTCCAATTAGAGGACTTTCACATTGGACCAAATCAATTAAGGAATAGTTTGGTAATGTAAATGAGTAAACAAGAAATTGAGCAAAGTAAAATATGCAAGATAAACATATTTGTGTTGCATTGCATGTGTTTGGATCGTACATTAATCTAAACACAAGAAATGTAAGACGTTTCATACTCATAGTGAAGAAACGTGTCACATTTCTTCGTCACCGACACCCTTGATCATGCATGATAGGGTGATGGCCATTTGAGTCTTATCTTTTGGGCCATCATGCATTGAGATGCTTGGTTGGTGGCTTGAAAGCTGGGCACCATACTCCTTTGAGCTTGAGACATGACGAGTGTGGCAGTACACACATCTCATTGCAAATACATTGCTTTGCCTTTATTGCTCTGTGTTGCAGCAAAAGCAGAATTCTACAAAGAGAAATGGCCGGCCAGCCACTTGCACTAGCCTACAAACCACTTGCACTGGCCGGCTGGCCACTTGAGGTAGCTTACTGACCAGTTAAGGTGGTCGGCCGACCAGCTGTACGGAAAATTGTCCAAAGTGTTCCTGTGTTGGGGCAGACGCAATCTGGAAGTTCGTATGATGTTCTGAGATCACCGCGAGTGCAAACAGCGGCAACTCATGGCAAGGCAATGCATTTTCGAGTAAAGCACACTGAGCATGCATGCCTCCCTCCCCTCAAGGCCATTTTACTACTTTACTTAACTAGTTAATTGCCGATTTTATAATTAATTAGTTAATGCCTTTAGCTAATTTAATTCATCTCTGTAACATTCTAATTAGCTTAGCATAGCTAGTTTCAATTCGGTTTGTAATAATTAATTAGCTAAGTTAGTTAATTAGTTGGTTTGTAATAATTTGCTTAGCTTAGTATAGCTTAGTTTCTCTATTTAGACCCTCCTTCACGAGGGCATAATGTTTTAATAAGCCTGCGTGTGTGTGTGCATGTCTTCCAACCCCACGTCTTTCTCATTTTTACTTAATCACTTTCGATGGTTAGTTTAGGGACATTTTCAATTAGCATACTTTATGGTTGCATGTTTTCATCATTCATTTGCATTGCATGCACCGGGATCGGCGCATCATTGAAACTACAGTGTATTTCAATACCTATTTGAACACATGTATCAAATGTCGCATTCATATGCCATCTTAGATAGCCGAGCCTATTTAATTGCATTTTTGCATGTGTTGTATTAGGCATTTTGTATAGTTAGGATCATGCATGATTTCTAACTAGTTTTCTGTTTTGGCTTGGAGTACACTGTAAGTGTTTACGTTTTAGCATCCTTGCATATGTGTGAGTGTTGCCATGTTAGCATGCTTGCCATGAGGCTATGTGCTTAATTGATTAAATTGCATGAATGCTTGTGGATGAAGGCTCTGTTGCTTGAATTGGAACAATTCAATAAATGTGAGTTTTAAGCCCACTTTGCGAAGTGGCAAATCATGTTTTAAGCCCACTTGAGGGTGGCAAATCCGCGTTTTAGCCTTCTCGCGAGTAGCATTTTCAAACCATTTTCAAAAACAAACATGAGTTGTTTTGTTCCAATTCTTGTGATTGAGTCTATACTTGTATGTTGTGCGCATTACATAGTAAGTTGGATTAATAACTGGAATAAGAACACATGTGTTTATAAAACAACATATCATGTTAGTAGAGGCCGATCTTCGATTGGGCGAGCGGGGGTGCTCATTTCAGGACCTTCTCCTCTTGTACCCAAGTTCCTGAGCCGAGCTAACTTTGGTGATGACAGACACGTGGCCTTTGGCACAAGTCAGGGTTTCCTAAATTTTTCAAAAATAAAATATTTAGGTGGCGACTCTGTAATTTGGCAAAGCAGTCCATGTTTTGCGCTTTTTCATTCAAAATTGATTTTCCAAAACCAATTGCTAGATTTGGACTCTTTGGTATTTATCAGTCTCACATTGCACTTTGTGAGATTAGATTCAGAACCATGACAGGAGTCCGAACTGTAGGACGACCAATTTGCGCCCTCTTCGAAAGGGGGGCGCACAGAGAAAGTCGGGTCCACAAAGCTATCTTGTGATAGAGCATGAAGAGAAGAAATGACAAATGTTGTGTGACATGGAGAAATCTTGATGTTGCGTATTCATATAATTTAATTTAATTTTTTGCGTTGCAAACTTGGATTGAAGATGTTTATTCCATAATTGAGAAAGGCTTGTAATGAGAACAACAGTAATGTCTATGGGGTAAATACGTGGTAAGTCTGGATACGGGGTGTAATTGAACTTGAAAAGTTGGCCTGAGTGTCCTTGGTGAAAGACTAGAAAATTGCACGGATAGGTGTCGAGCCTTCCGGTTAACACCGGCAAAAATGACAGTTTGGTAGTACTCGTAGAGTCTACTTGTAGACACCAGCCTAGGGATTACCAGTGTCGTATTTACCACCCCGTTGATTAATAGAATTGGAAGTTTGAAATTGATGAGACCGAACAATGTTAATGATAAGCATAATGATTTTCTTTTAAGAAAGGCATGATATGAGATCATTGTAAAAAGGGCATTGCATCGCATTTCACACTTGCATTTAATATTGGACGTCTTACATAAGTGTATATACTTTGTTAGGAATTTCTCTACTAGGCTTTATGCTCACCCCTATGGGATTTTGGTGTATGTAAACATGTGGTGATCTCGTCGAACTGAGGGCGTGGGTATTTTTGTGAAGAGTAAATAGCACTTTTATTTTTGTTGTAAATTTTGTAAAGTCAAGAGCTAAATGTGTATGGATCCGAGAGACCATTTTGTGTAACCGGGCTATTGCCTTGGAACATGTAAGCCCTAAAGGGCATTTTATTGTTTTGAGACTAGATGCTTCACATGCTATAGATTCAGGTGTTCTTTTATCGTTGAATGTATATCCTCATGTGAATCTTTTGTATAAACTCATTTATTAACTATGTAAAAATGGATGAGTTATTGTGACTGATAAATGATTGTTACTTAATGTGGGTAGTTCGTGTTGAATTATTTCGGGGCTTGTGTCTTGTGTCTCTTCGCTCGAGCGAGCAGTATTGCGCTCGAGCGTGCGTCTGCGTCTCTTATAGACCTAAAGGATGGCATTCTTCGCTCGAGTGAGCTTTCTTGCGCTCGAGCAAGCGAGCCCTATGTTTTGTGTTTCTTCGCTCGAGCAAGAACTCTTGTGCTCGAGCGTGCTTCTGTGTTGCAGACCTGAAGCTTTGCATTGTTCACTCGAGTGACGCTTCCTGCACTCGAGCGAGGTTCTTTTGTGTTTGGTCGCTCGAGCGACAACTTCTTCGCTCGAGCGAGCCTCGTATATATCAGTTCGCAACAGCGGGTTTCACATCACTTTTTCATCCCCTTTTTCATTCCAAACCCTAAAATTGACAGCCTCTCTCTCTACACACACTTTCTCTCTACAAATACTCCATGTTCTAGAAGTTTTCTATCCTAGTCTCTTTGTAAAAAGGATAGAGTATCGTGTGGGCTATCATTTGATCCGAAAAAGTTGGACTTTGGAGCATCTTGGGTTTTTCCTCTTCATCTCCTTTGAGCTTCTCCATTTGAGGTAGGGATAATCTACTCGTTTTTATGGGCTTTAACATAGACATTAGTCATTTTGTATAACTAGTGAGATTTGGTAATTTTGGGAAGTTACGGTTTGAAATTTGAAATGTTTGAAAGAGGGGTTTTCTATCTTTGGATTTCATTGTGTGTGTGAGGTCTTGAAAATGGGGATATTTGGGTAGAATGGATGAAATTTGGTCTCAGGATCAATGTTTGAAAAAAAAGGAAAAAATGCTCCAATTGAATTTAAATAATTAATTTGTATAATTAATTTGGTAAATTGTGGGAATATGAAATTGGGTTGAGAATCTTGAAATTGGGGGAAATTGCGATTGAATGGTGTAATTGGATTAATAAATCACTTACCGATGGAAAATGTAGTAAATTATCTGTTTGATAGATTTATTTATCTGGTTAGAAATAACTGTTTTGGGCTATCAGTGGAGGATAGTCTTGATTGTTGTAGAGATTGCATGATGATTAGGGATATTGAAACTAATCAATTAGATTATGCCATTTAATGTGACGGTGGAATTAACGCATTGAATATGTGAATTGTTGGGTCATTGTATATGACTATGTGTTTAAATACATTGTACACGTATATTGTGTAGGAGGAGATAGGGGATGTTCTCCATTTGTTTGGGAGGAGATAGGGGATGGACTCCATTGATAATTAAGTTGGCCGGAGTGTCTACGGTGAAAGTCCCGAAATCTTTTATATATTTGGGTGCCGGTTCCCTTGGACGTAGTTCCGTAAAACGGCAAGAAAATGGAAGTGTTGAAGGTTGTTGATTATTGAAGTGTTGATATATGAGTTGTAGTCTCATTTTAAATTGATTGGATACTATTGGATAATATAAGTGGATTGTTTTGGATAAATGAAAGGAAGCAGTTTGTAAATGTTGATTGGTTATGGAAAGAATGTAAGTTGACTTATAAGTGTTAAACATTTATCGAATACTTATGTTTTAGTTAATTCCCATGTAATGTTTAGCATATCTCTACTGGGATGTGGTTCAGCCTACTTGGGACACCATTTTCAGGTACAGGTGATATGCCGCCTCCAAGGACATAGCTTGGGAGGTTTAGGGGCTGAAGGCTTCTTTTTGTTGTTACCCTTTTTGTGTTATGTGTAATTCAAGCCAAGGGCTTTATATGTAAAAGAGTTAGAACTCTTCCTTTGTGTTACCAAGTGTTGACTTGGGAGGTTGTAAGCCGTTGGGCATCTATTTTTGTTGACAAGCATGTAACATCTTTTGTAAAGAACACCCTGATGTATGGAATATATTACTTCTTCTATGTTTTATGGATCTTGTGAATGAATGAGTAATGTCTTATTTTGAGGGCGTTACATGTATGAAGATAACTTACGAATTTTTAAGCTGCAATACAAATCTTTGTTTTAAAAGCACATGCACTTTTCTTTGTCTAAATTCGAACGAATGCATAAAACTTTAAGATTCAACCATAATTATTCACAGTGATTTGATCCATGATGGACGATTATAAATATTATGTATATCAGTATAGAAGTAGACACAGAAAATAAGAAAAAATAATTATTTTTTGTTCTTCAATCATCATTGTAATAATTATTTTTTGTTCTTCAATCATCATTGTAACGCCCTCAAAAAATATGACATAACCCAATCATTGACAAGATCCATAACACATGATAGAAAGGTTCTATTCTCATTCATCAGAGTTAATATTACAAAAGGTATTACATGCACTACACTTTCATAAATGTTTATATTGAAACCATAGCATGTAATTCTAACTGTTAACAACAAAAATATGTGCCCTACGGGTTTACAACTTTCCAAGTGTAACTTGGTTACAACAAAAGAGGGTCATAAGCCCTTTACAATTCAAAGCCCTCGGCTTGAAAGGAAAAGCATATATATATACATCAAATGAAAACAACAAAACAGAGACTTTAGCCCCAAGACCTCCCAAGCTATGACCTTTGTAACGCCCCGAAAATGATTGAACATGAACTACCCATGTAAATTAAATATTCACTACACAATAACAATAATCCTTCCAAAATGATATATTAACATTGTTCCCTTATATGATTCCAAATGTTTTACAAAAGTAATTTCACATGCGATTATACATTCATTGACAAATTAGTGCATGAATCTATAGCATGTAAAATCATTAAATCAAAACGAATAAGGCCCTCAAGGGGCTTACAAGTTCCAAGGCAATAACCCAATTATACAAAATGGTCTCTCGGACCCAAACACATTAGCCCTTGGCTTACAAAAAAGATCACAACAAAAGTAAGAGGAATGTACTCTTTATAATCATCCGTGCCCTCAACTTGGCGGAATCACCACATCTTTACCTGCACCAAAGTCCCATAGGGGTGAGCATAATGCCCAGTAGAGAATTCTAACAAAGTATATATAGTTATGCAATTCTTAATAAGGATGCAAATGTCAATACCATGCCATGCTCTTTCAAAAAAAATTCATTTCATGCTCTTCTTGAAGATTTTCATCTTTCAATCAAAACTTGCAATCTCAACACATTTCAAAACTTTCAATTTTAATCAATAGGGGCGGTAAATATGAGACTGGTAATCCCTAGGCTGTTGTCTGCAAGTAGACTCTACGAGTACTACCAAACTTTCATTTTTACCGGTATTAACCGGAAGGCTCGACACCTATCCGCGCGATTTTATGGTCTTTCACCATGGACACTCAGGCCAACTTAACAAGTTCAACTACACCCCTATCCGGACTTACCACGTATTTACCCCATACACATTACCATAGTTCTCATTACGATAATATCTTTCTCAATGAAAATATTCTTTTCAATTCATGCCAAGATGTACAATAATGATAATAAATCAATTGAGAATTTGATACAAGAACTTCTATCTCATAGCATTTCTCTATTTTCATAATATCTCTACAACACTATCAATTAATCCCATTCCTCAATTCTTCTTTTCAAAGTTATAACACAAGATAACCAGATGTCTTCAATTCATAGTAACAATAATCTCCCACCATGCACAAGTCACACAAGTTAGTTTCCTCAAAACAATGTGTGAGGTTTTCAACATTTATTCCCAAGAATGTATGGTTTTCACAATTCATAGTGTACACCTTTTGCCATTTTTCCAACCACATGCCATCATACACTTTCGTCATCTCTATTATATATCATTTTGGTTACCATTTTGTAGAGCAAAACATGAAATCTACACATAATCATTCCATTATCACAAGAAGGATAAAGTCACTCTAGGCATTTCCATACATTCCAAAAATCCCCAAATTTCTAGGGTTTTTCACAAAAACCAAAACATCCCACATTTTCATGGAGAAAGTTCATCAAAATCATCTTTCTTAAACAATAAATAAAAAGGCTCAATGATCAACATAGAAACTTTTAAAACTTCAACCCGCTTTTAAGAAATTTCATCATTTGTAAACCTACAACTAAAATCTCATAAGAATTTCTAGAGAAACATAAAAACAGCCTTAAATCTTGTAAACCATGTATATATAACTCAAGAATATCCCTACCTTAAGCTTGATGATGAAAGAAAGTGAAACCCTAGCTTCAATGGAGGATTCTTCAACCCTTACTACGCCAGGAGGGGTTTCAAGCTTGATCTTCAAGATTTAGAGAAAGAGGTGAAGATCTAACCCAAGGATTTGCAAGGATTCAAAGGGTTTTTAATATTTGAGGAAGTTTTCTAGAGAAGGGAGAGAAAAATGGCCTTTAGAGTGAGAGAATGAAGCCCTAAAAGTGATATACAACTTGGCCCTAAAGATACAAAAATGCAGAATTTTGAGTCCAAACCGACGGCGCCCATCCTCACACATGCCAAGTGCCTCTCTCGCACGTGCGGCCCTCACCCCCGCACGTGCGGGGCTCCTCTCCCGCACCTTGGCCGCTCGTGCATTTATTCCAGTGTGTGAGCCACACAATCCCTTGAATTTCGCGTGTGCGGCCTGGCCTTCCGCATGTGTGGCCTTGGGCCTCCGCACATGCGACCCTTGTTTTTCCAGCCCAGATTTTTCTGACTCGGTTCCCGAACGCCCCGAACTCGACCGCGCCCACTCCGGAATAGATGAAATTCAATCACTGAACCAAAATCAAGAATGAGAACTTATTCAAAAGAAATTGCTTCCAAACGTTTTAGATCCAACGAGAGCAAAGGGAATGGAGTGGAGGAAGAAAGAAAAGGGAAAAAGAGACCCGGTCGTCAGAACCTTGGAGGTGGCATGTCACCTGTACTTGAAGATGATGTCCCAAGTAGGGTGAGCCAAAGCCCAGTAGAGATATGCTAAACAGGATATGAGAATTAACTAAAACATTAGCATCCGATAAATGTTTAACACCACGTTTTCATGCACTTATACACTTTCCATGCCCAATCAACATTTTCATCCACATTTCAACCCATTTCCTTTAATTTATCCAAATCAATTTAAAATGAGACTACAACTCATATTATTAACACTTTAATTAGAAACATTTTCCATGCACTTCCATTCACTTGCCATTTTATGGAATTACATCCGAGGGAACCGGCACCCATAAATAAATAAGATTTCGGGACTTTTACCCAGGACACTCCGGCCAACTTAATTATCAATGGAGTCCATCCCCTATCTCCTCCCACACAATGGAGTACATCCCCTATCTCCTCCCATACAAAGATACATATACAATGTATTAAACATGTTGACATATGCAATGACCCAACAATTCACATATTCAACATTTTAATCCAACCGTCATATTCAATGATATAACTCAATTGATTAGTTTCAATTTATCTATCCATCATGCAGTGTCTACAACATTCAAGACTATCCTCCACCGATAGCCCAAAACGGTTATTTCTAAACAGATAATAAATTTATCAAACAGATAATTTATCAACTTTTCCATAGGAGGGTGATTATTCAATCCACCATCTAATCACAATCCTTCCCAATTCCACAATGAATTTACTGTTTATACAAAATAGTTTTTTAATCCCAAACTAGGGTATTTTCCCACAAATTCCACAACATTGATCCAAAGGTCTAAATCTCACAATTTCAACAATTATACACCACTAACCCCATTTTTAGGACCTATATACACATATGATGTTGAAAACTTAAAATCCCTCTTTCACAAATCAACACCCAAACCCTAACTTCACCTGAACTTCCCAAATCCAACCATTTATACAATATAACCAACATTTATGTTAAAGCTCATAGAAATGAGTAGTTTATCCCTACCTCAAATGAAGGAACTCAAAGGAGAAGGAAAAGAACCTGGAAGATGCTCCAAAACCAAACTTTTTTTAGATTAATAGATAGCCCAAGCCAAGCTCTAACTTTTATACAAAGGGACTAGGGTAGAGAATCTCTAAAACAAGGTGTATTTGTAGAGAGAGAGGGATTGTAAAAAGAGAGACAGCCGGATTTAGGGTTTGGAGAGAAATGGGAATGAAAAAGTGATGTAAAATCATGCTACTGTGAACTGATATAAATAGGGCTCGCTTAAGCGACCAAACACAAAAGGACCTCGCTCGAGCACAAGAGTCGTCGCTCGAGTGAACAATGAGAAGCTTCAGGTCTGAACCAACGCAGACGCATGCTTGAGCGCAAGAGTTCTCACTCGAGCTATGGAACAAACAACACAGGGCTTGCTCGAGCGCAAGAAAGCTCGCTCGAGCGAAGAATGCCATCCTACAGGTCTAAAAGAGACGCAGACGCACGCTTGAGCGAAGAAACACAGACACAAGGCTCGCTCGAGCACAAGAAAGCTCGCTCGAGCGGAAACTACGTCTAAAAAAGAAACCTGAAGACCCACAATACTCGCTCGAGCGCACAAACCCTCGCTCGAGCGAAGAAGCAAACACCCTAGGCTCGCTCGAGCGCAAAAAGCCTCACTCGAGCGAAGAAGCCAAATATTGGGTAGCAACCATTTGTTTCAACCCACAACTCAAATACTAGGAATTAAAGGATAGAAACAAGACATAGACAACCACAACAACCACGGAAACCCGAGTCCGGAATACAATAAATGTCGGGGAAAAACCGGGATCGCTACACTCATCAACATAAAACATAAGGAGAAGTTTTTTTTTTTTTCTTTTTTTAATAAGAAAGGAGACAGTTTATTTATATTTATATAGAACTTTGGAAACAAATATATCCTTTTTAGTATTCAATTTCAAAAATGAAGAGATAGTTGGTTTGTATAGGACTCTTTATGACTTTTAAAAAATATAATATATTTAAAAAGATAAAATTAAGATTTAAAAAAAATAAAAAATATTGTAAGCTCTTCATACTTTTATAATATAATAATAATAATAATAATAATAATAATAATAATAATAATAATAGATGGTAGGTGAGTTGAGATCTTCCGCCTTCATCCCAAATCATACTTGGCACAAGGTAAGTCGAGAATAGGTTCCTATCTAAAATACAAGGCGAGGATAGGTTAATTTTAGGTAAATTATAAATATACTTAGTGAGATTTGTTTAATGTTTGTCCCTTATAATTTAAAAAATTATAAATATCTTATTTTCATAATTTTTTATTTAACAGAATTAGTTAAAAAATAAAATTTATAATTGTTCTCCTATACAATAATAAAATTACCTAAATTATTAATTAAAACATATTTCTAACATCATTAAAAATTGTTAATTGACTTGATGATTTATTAATAAAAGAGAATATTTGTTATGAAATTAAAACCTCAAGGGGTGGAATGTAATTTTCAAAACTACAAAAGCAATTCATAATTTAATTATATATTAAGAGGTGTATTTATAATTTGACTTTAATTAATATTTAAAGTCATGATTGAATGTAATTTTAAAAAAATTTTTAGTTAAAAAATATTTAGATAAAAAAATACGTAATTGTAGACCTGACTTTCTTCGCACACCCCCCTTTCGGAGAAGGCGCAAATTGGCCGTCCTATAGTTCGGACTCCCGTCATGATTCTGAATCTAATCTCACAAAGTGCAGTGTGAGACTGATAAACACCAAAGAGTCCAAATTCGGCAATTGGTTTTGGAAAATCAATTTTGAATGAAAAAGCGCCAAACATGGACTGCTTTGCCAGATTACAGAGTCGCCATCTAAATATTTTATTTTTAGAAATTTAGGAAACCCTGACTCGTGCCAAAGGCCAGGTCTTCGTCATCATCAAAGTTGCCTCGGCTCGGGAACTTGGGTACGAGAGGGGAAGGTACTGAAATGAGCACCCCCGCTCGCCCGATCAAAGATCGGCCCCTACTAAGCATGATATGTTGTTTTACAAACACATGCGTTCTTATTCTGGTTATTAGCTAACTTACTATGTGATGCACACAGCATACAAGTATAGACTAAAATCTCAAGAATTGGAACAAAGCAACTCATGTTTGTTTTTGAAAATGGTTTGAAAGTGCCACCCACAAGTGGGCTAAAGCGCGGATTTTCCACCCTCAAGTGGTGCAAATAGTGTATTCACACTCGTATTGTCCAAGAAGTCAATGTGAAAGCCGATAGAACATAATCATTATCACTGTTCCAGAATTTAAAAATTTCCCAAGAGTTTAGTGGCCTTTTAATTCTCAAAAGAAAACAATTTCAACTTTGTCATCCAAAAAAGTATTTGCCCAAGTTTTTCTATAAAAAAAAAAAAAAAAGAAAGAAAAATCTAAGTGCAGGCAGATTCTTGCGAATGCGTGTAAAACCCGCAAGCCGCCATCATATCGTATTTCAAACCATATCCGCCCGCATTGTATATGCAAAACCGCCCATTCGCATGCGGTGCGGTTCGGTTCGGTTCGGGTTGGACGGGTTAAACGGTTCGAATAACCCTATAGCTAGCCTTACATAGAACTATCCCAATTTGACTTTGGAATTCTGATAGATGGTGGTCCTAGTATCTATTATAAGCTCTATAATCAGTAACTACAAAACACACAAATACATTTCACAATTTCACAGTTTCATAATTTTACATTATGCCTGGAATATAATTTACAAACTAACACCAGTTCAGTGAGAAAAACTCGGATAAATTACAAATACACTTCTCGAGGTTTGTTTAAAATACAGATTGCTCCATGTGGTTTGAAAAATTACAAATACCTCCTTATTAGAATTATTTATTTAACAGAATTAACTAAAAAAATAAAATTTATAATTGTTCTCCTATACAATAATAAAATTACCTAAATTATTAATTAAAACATATTTCTAACATCATTAAAAACTGTTAATTGACTTTATGATTTATTAATAAAAGAGAATATTTGTTATGAAATTAAAATCTCAAGGGGTGGAATGTAATTTTCAAAGCTACAAAAGCAATTCATAATTTAATTATATCTTAAGAGGTGTATTTATAATTTGACTTTAATTTTATTATGTTAGGAGTGATAGTATTAATAAAAATGAGAAGTTATATTACGAATAATTATTAATAAATTATACAAATTAAAAGATGTAAGATGGGAAATAATAATAATAAAAAAAGTTGCTTCCCAAAATAATCCATAACAAGGACAAAACTTTTAATTCTACTTTCGAGTAATTTCGCGATACACACTCCTCAAAATATGAATCATATGGACATGCACTTTTATTATGTAATTTCTTTTTTGTAGTTGTGTTATGTATTTTTTTTGATAAATATTAATTTTTTTTGCTAGAGTTACGATAATTTGTCATTCAAAAATAAAGTTATACATTTTATGGTAATGTTACACATTTTTTAGTTAAAAAATATTTAGATAAAAAAATACGTAATTGTAGACCTGACTTTCTTCGCACACCCCCCTTTCGGAGAAGGCGCAAATTGGCCGTCCTATAGTTCGGACTCCCGTCATGATTCTGAATCTAATCTCACAAAGTGCAGTGCGAGACTGATAAACACCAAAGAGTCCAAATTCGGCAATTGGTTTTGGAAAATCAATTTTGAATGAAAAAGTGCCAAACATGGACTGCTTTGCCAGATTACAGAGTCGCCATCTAAATATTTTATTTTTGGAAATTTAGGAAACCCTGACTCGTGCCAAAGGCCAGGTCTTCGTCATCACCAAAGTTGCCTCGGCTCGGGAACTTGGGTACGAGAGGGGAAGGTACTGAAATGAGCACCGCCGCTCGCCCGATCAAATATCGGCCCCTACTAGGCAAGATATGTTGTTTTACAAACACATGCATTCTTATTCTGGTTATTAGCTAACTTACTATGTGATGCACACAGCATACAAGTATAGACTAAAATCTCAAGAATTGGAACAAAACAACTCATGTTTGTTTTTGAAAATGGTTTGAAAGTGCCACCCACAAGTGGGCTAAAGCGCGGATTTGCCACCCTCAAGTGGGCTTAAAACATGATTTTGCCACTTCGCAAACTGGCCTTTAAAACTCACATTTGATGAATTGTTAGGCATTCATGTAGTTAATCACGTAAGCAAATAGCCTCATGGCAAGCATGTGAAACATGGCAACACTCACATTCATGCAAGTATGCTAAAGCGTAAAACTTACAATGTACTCTGAGCCAAAACAAAAGCTAGTTAAAAATCAATGCATGATCCTAGCTAGGCAAGATGCCTAATGCAACACATGTAATAATGCAACTAAATAGGCTCGGCTACCTATGATAGCATATGATTGCAACACTTGATAACATGCTTTGAAATACATATTCAAGTAAGTGTATTGAAATACGATCCAGTGTGAATGATGCGCCGAGCCTAGTGCATGTAAGACAAATGAATGATGCAAACATGCAAGCATAAGGTATGTTAATCAAAACATGCCCTAAACTAACCATCGAAAGTGGTTAAATAAAAGGAAGAAAGACGTGGGGTTGGAAGACATGCACACATGCATGCACACTTATTACAGCGTTGCGCCCTCGCGAATGAGGGTCCGAATGAATAAGCTAAGCTACACTAAGGTGAGCTAAGTATTAAAAATCAACAATTAACTAACTTTGGCTAATTAATTATTACAAACCAAATGAATAACTAACCAATCTAAGCTAATTAAAATATTACAACACTTTAATGATTAGCTAGTTACACAGACTAAACTAATCATAAGCAATTAAATGGCCTTGCGGGCGAGGGAGAGATGCATGCTCGGTTGGCGTCATCCCGAAAATCTGCTGCCTTGCCGTCGGTTTTCTCTGTTTGCACTCACCTCTGTTTTCTGAACATTGTGCCAATTTCATACTGCCTTTGCTTCAAAATAGAATCATTTTTGCACCAAAAATGGACTGGTGGCTGGTCGGCCACTTCAACTGACCGGTCGGCTAGTGCAAGTGGCCGGTCAGCTACTCTATGTGGCCGGATGGCTACCTCCTTTCCCAAACTCCTGGTTTTGCTACAACAGAGAACAACAGAGCCAAGACAATGTATTTGCAAGGAAATGTGTGTACCGCTACTCTCATCATCATCTCTCAAGCTCAAAGGAGAGTGACACTTAGCTCTGAAGCCACCAACCAAGCATCTCAATGCATGATGGCCCAAAAACCAAGCTTGTACGAGCTTAGTGAGTGCACAAATAAGACTCAAAGTGCCACCACCCTATCATGCATGATCAAGGGTGACGACGACCAAGAAATGTGGTACGTTTCATTACTTTGAGTATGAAACGTCCTGCATTTCCTGTGTTTGGATTAACGTTCGATCCAAACACATGCACTGCAAACACACATGTTTTCCTTGCAGAATTTTACTTGGTCCATTTCTTGTTTATACATTTTAGCTTACCAATTAGTCCATTAACCGGTTAAGTCCAATGTGAAAAATCCTCTAATTGGAAAGATGGCCTAAACTTTGAGTGCCTTGAGCATGAAAGAGGTATTATGTTGTTGGTTAGTAGAAACCCTCAAAGGAGGATTAAAACCATTAGGCTTGCGAATCTCAATTCCACATTCTAGCCATCAAGGGGCTCAAGACCACTTTCAGAGAAAATAAAAGATTGAAACAATGGAGTGCAATGACACATATTTCAGCACTGAAATAACATGCTAAGTGACTCAAGATCATGCAAATAACCCATGTAATGCATGTTTAAAGGCTTAACTCATTAAGCTAATGAAAGGGGTTATACTACAGCCTTACAACACAAGCCTCAAAGGGCCAAACCAACTCAAAATAGAGTTAAAACATACCAAAACAAAGGCTAAATCATGTTGAGATTGAAGCTTAAAAGGCAAGAAAATCATGCACACAAATTGGCTAACAAGCAAAGCTTAAGGCACCACCCTCAAAAGCATTTAAAGCGTCATATATGTGAGAGCTTGACAGAGGAACATGCTCTGAAATCACATGCTAAATGATGTCATATCATGCAAATAACTCAAATAAAGCATGCCAAGAGCCTTAAAACACAAAGCTAGTGAGCAAGATTGCACTACAAGTGTAAAATGCAAGCAACCAGTGACTAAACTAGCCAAAAACAGAGTTTAAACATGTTAAAATATGACCCAAAACATGCTTGAACTAGGCTACAAAAAGGTAGAACGATAGGCTAAAACATCAAGCACACTAGGATAATAAGCAAGATTGCACTACAAGTGTAAGAAGCAAACAAGAGGTGCTCCAACCAGCCAAAAACAAAGTTATAACATGCTAAAATATGGCCAAAAACATGCTTGAACTAGGCTACAAGAAGGTAGAAAAGCATGCTCAAATACTAGGCCATCTACACATGCAAAGAAGACTCAAGGAGGGGAGGCCACCCCCTCCTATTTGGGACCTCAAAACCAAGTTTTTACCACTGAAAATCCCCTGGATTTTAGTGGTTAAAAGGCCAAAAAGAAGTTGTTTGAAAAGCTTTAAGAGATGGCACAACGCTTAGTAAATAAGCAACAAAAGATGGTGGACCACTCCTAACTCCAAAAGGACCTCAAACTATCATTTTTAGCACTTAAAAATAGAGTTTTTTGTAGTTGATAACTTGGCCAAAAACAACATGCAAAGGTGGCCAAACCAATGTGAAAAAATAAACTTAAAAGGGGTAACTACTCACCCGTGAAGCACAATAGCAAAACAATAACTTCTTTGAGCTAAAACCAAGCTTTTGACTTCAAATAGGACCTCCAAGTACCTCAGCAACAAGATGACAGTATTTGGGCAAGGGGTTGTGTGCAAATATGTGAAGAAAACTCACTTTCAAGCCTAAAATAGGAAGAGAGAGAGAGAGTTCTAGAGGGAGAGAGGGGGGAAATTTTGCTTCTAAAATTTCTGAACCCCATGAAAGGGGGAGGGACCTCCCCTTATATAGGAATACAAGCTAAAAGCTTGTTTTCATCCCTCCATACGTGTATGGAGCATGACATCAGTGACCAACAGTTGGCACAGCTAGCACACAAAATATCTGAAAAAGGAGAAAAATGGCCGTCAGCCACTCTAGGTGGCCGACCGGCCACCCAAGGTGGCCAACAAGAGGCACAAGTGGCCGACAAGGGCCAAAAGTGGCCAACAGGCCATTTCCTCCCTCCAGGCAAAGGGGCACCAGGGTTTGGCCCAAAAATAAGGCCAAAACACAAAGAGTTTAGAGGCTTAAAGACAAGGCGCTCAGCCGAGACCTTCGGGCACTCAAAACGAGCACAAACATGCATGATCATCACATGTGTGAACGATGATGTCTGAGTCTTAAGGTCAGTCAAAAATAGGGTGTCTATAGTAATATTATCACAAAATGTGTAACATCATTTTTTAATCACAAATTATTGTAACTCTACCAAAAAAAAAAAAGAAAAAAAAAAAAGAAAAACCGATTATGCCTAGCCTAATTAGCTACTATGACTCTCCTAAGGTTTTAGTCTCAAGAGAGAGATCATTGGTACAACTCTCTCTAAGTGGGAATTGAATTAGATAGCAAGCATTTGATACTTTGCAAAGGTGGAGGAGCTAACTTGTATAATTTATAAGTGTTAATCTAACAATTAACATAATCTTTTCACATATCAGTAAAGATTTTTAAAAAATGTTACTTTTTTGAGGAAGTTACTTATTTACTAAGTTAATATTTTTACTTTTTACTTTTTACTTTTTTAATTAAAAACAACTTGTTTGGAAATTGTCAAACATAATCTAAGAATTAGAGACATTTAAGGCTTCCTATAAAAGTCAGCCAAAAGGCTAGCCAAATAGTTAAAAATAAACTTAGAAAAAAATTATTGCTAAAAAGTTTAGCTTGTTTTATACATTTTTAAGTTTTTACTTTTTTTAACTATTTTTTAGCTTAAACAAATTTGATTGGTTTGAATTTTTGTCAAAAAAAAATGAGTTCAGCAAATAATGTAACACCCACAAAATAATACATCAACCCATCATTTAACAGTTCTATAAACATGATAGATAAGTCACATTTTCATTCATCAGATTTAATATTACAAAAGGGTATTTCATATAAGTTATAAATGTTTACAAAAAAGTAATAGAATGCCCTGCGGGCTTACATCTTTCCAAGTTGTTACTTGGTTGCACAAAAGAAGAGTGCTAACTCCTTACATATAAAGCCCTCGGCTTGAATTTACATGTAATTACCGAAACAAAAATAACAAAATAGAGCATTCGACTCCTAGACCTCCCAAGCTAGGACCTTGGAGGTGGTATGTCACCAGTACCTGAAAATGGTGTCACAAGTAGGGTGAATCAAAGCCCAAGAGAGATAATCTAAACCAAATATGAGAAATAACTAAAACATTAGCATTCAACAAATGGTTAACACTTGTAAACCAACATATACCCTTACCATAGCCCAACAACTATTACATCCATATTTCAATCCACTTCCTTTTAGGTTATCCAAATCAATTCACATACATGGTTCATTATTTGTCCAAATAATTAAACATGAGACTGTAACTCATATTATCAACACTACAATCATCAACGTTATTCAAGCGTATTTAAGATTTCGGGAATTTCACCTTAGACACTCCGGCCAACTTAATTATCAATGGAATCCATCCCATATCTCCTCCCAAACGATGGAGTACATCCCCTATCTCCTCCCATACAAAGATACATATACAATGTATTCAAACGCATTATCATAGACAATGATCAAATTAAGGCACATATTCAATGTGTTAATCCAACCATCATATTCAATGACATAATTCAGTTGATTAGTTTCGATTTACCTAATCATCATGCGATTCTACAACAATCAAAGATATCCTCCACCGATATCCCAAAACAGTTATTTCTAAACAGATAAGTAAATTTATCAAATAGATAAATTATCAGCATTTCCGTAGGTGAGTGATTTATCAATCCGACTGCACCATTATATCACAATTTTTCCCAATTTCATAATTACTGAACCAATTTCATATTTCCACATCTCACTTCATTATTTAGGCATGTAGTTCAATTAATCCCATTTAGGGCACTTTCTTCCCTTTTCTCTAAAATTGCACCCAAGGCCAAATTTTCATCCATTATAGACAATTAATCCATTAACAAGGTCTCATAGAAATATGGAGCCCCCCAAAAATAAAACCCCTCTTTTATAATTTCAAACCAATCCCTAACTTTGCCCAAAATTCCCAAACACTACCATCTATACGAAATGACCAACATTTATGTCAAAACCCATAAGAAGGAGCAGATTATCCCTACCACAAGTGGAGAAGCTCAAAGGAGACGAAGAGAGAAACCCAAAGATGCTCCAAACTCAAGCTTTTTCGGATCAAAATGTAGCCCACGCAAAGCTCTACCTTTTTAACAAAGGAAGTAGGGTAGAGACACTCTAGATCAAGTGTATTTGTAGAGAGAAGGAGTGTGTAAAGAGAGAGAGAGAGAGAGAGAGAGAGAGAGAGTCGGATCTACGGTTTGGAGTGAAAAAGGAGATGAAAAAGTGATAGAATTCACGCTGCTGTGAACTGATATGAACAGGGCACACTCGAGTGAAGGAGTGGTCACTAAAGCAGACACAAAAGGACTTCGCTCGAGCGAACAATGTGAAGCTTCAGGTTTGTAACCAAGACGCATGCTCGAGCGCAAGAGTTCTCACTCGAGCGAAGGAACGCAAAACATAGGGCTCGCTCACTCGAGCATAAGAAAGCTCGTTCGAGCAAAGAATACCAACCTTCAAGTCTAAAAGAGACGTAGACACACGCTCGAGCGAAGAGTGCTTGGCCAAGCGAAGAGACAAATAACACAGGCCTCGCTCGAGCGCAAGAACCTTCGTTCGAGCGAAGAAGCAAATACCCAAGGCTCGCTCGAGCGAAGAAGCCAAAACCTGGGCAGCAACCATTTGTTTCAAGACACAACCAACCCGTTTCAAACGTACCCAACACATCCCAAAACTCAAATACAAGGAATTAAAGGATAGAAACAAGACATTGATAACAACAACAATCACGGAACCCGAGTCCGGAACACAACAAATGACGGGGGAAAATCGAGATCGCTATAACCTCCCCCTTTAAAGAATTTCATCCCGAAATTTTATATATAAGTTTCAAAATTGTGATCCTTTTAATTTCCAACATGATTTCAATACATCACTTACCAACATGATCCACTACCGATCATTCCACCTCTTCTCAAGAGGACAATTTACAAATATAGCTAAATATACATTATTAACAGGCATTCTCCCAAAATCCAATTGATTTCAATACACATATTCCATAACTCCATAACATATTCAGTGTTAACAATGTATTTACATTTCTAAAACACATTCAACATATACAATGTTGGATTCAACTCACATTTCTGAAACATATTCAACAATTACAATATTTCCATAGGCCAAAACATATACAATGTTTTTAGAGTTTATCAATAAAACAGAATCTGAAACATATGCTCAAACATTAACAAACAAGTCCGGATATTTCTCGCGGACTCATAATTCACGTTCTCAAGTAGTTTCCTCAACCCCATGATGTCTCCACAATACCTTGACAAAGGGAATGGTCTTGCCTCGCAAGACTTGGTCCCATCTATCCAAGACCCTCACCGGTCTCTCCTCATACGAAGCGTCCTCATCTACCTCTAAGTCGGTCCAATCCAACACATATGACGGATTCGGCTCATATTTTCGAAGCATACGAACATGAAATATGTCATGCACTCCGGACAACTGCGGAGGCAATGCCAAACGATATGCAACCTCCCCAATCCGCTCAAGGATCTCAAAAGGGCCTATAAACCGAGGGGACAACTTCCCACTCTTCCCAAACCTCACTCATCAAACCCGCCTAGGTGATATTTTCATAAAGACGTGATCACCCACCTTAAATGACAAAGGTCTTCTACGGTTGCCATAACTCTTTTGGCGACTCTGGGCCGTAACCAACCTCTTACGGATAAGTGCTACTTTCTCTGTCGTTTCTCGCACCAACTCCGGGCCCAACAAAGGTACATCATCCACCTCGGCCCAACATACTGGGGATCTATACGGTCGGCCATACAAGGCCTCAAATGGTGCCATAGCAATACTCGATTGGAAACTGTTGTTGTAGGCAAACTCCACTAAGGGTAAGTGTCTCTCCCACGACCCCTTAAAATCAAGGACATAGCCTCGAAGCATATCCTCAAGGATTTGAATAGTACGCTCGAACTACCCATCAGTCGGAGGATGGTAAGCCGTGCTAAAAGTCAATCTAGTGCCCAAAGCACCCTGCAAACTCTACCATAATCTAGCAGCAAAGCGTGGATCTCTATCTGAGACAATTGACACTGGGACCCCGTACAACCTCACTATGTCTCGAATATACAAGTCGGCAAGATGATCCACTGAATCTCTCACGTGCATAGGAATAAAGTGCGCTGACTTAGTCAACTGATCAACCACCACTCATATGGCATCACTACCCCATTGAGTCCTCGAAAGACCCACGACAAAATCCATCGTGACGTGCTCCCATTTCCACTCGGCTACAGGCAAGGGTTGTAACAAGCCCGCTGGCCTCTGATGCTCGGCCTTTACTTGCTGACAAGTAAGGCACTTAGATACAAAAATTGCCACATACTTTTTCATACCTCTCCACCAAAACTGGCAACTTAGATCATGATACATCTTCGTGCCTCCCGGATGCACTGCAAGGCGCGAATGATGAAACTCTCGGAGTACTTCCTCTCGGCAAGACTCCGGCATAAACAAACAGTCCACTCAGGTCGGGATACACAGTCAAACCCTTCTCTACCTTCCCACTAGAGATCTTCTCCCGGAGGGATTCTACCTCAAAGTCACCCCTCTGTGCCTCTAACACTCGATTCACAAGCGTAGGTTGTGCAACTACAGAAAACAAGGCTGCAAACTCAACAGACTCACCCAAAAGCAAGTCGAACTCACCAAGAGCACCCAACATCTCCCATTCTCAGATAGAAATACAAGGTACATCACTAACAGTCTTCCTGCTTAGGGCATCGGCCACAACATTGGCCTTTCTCGGATGATAATGCAACTCGAAGTCATAATCTTCTACGAATTCCATCCATCGTCTCTGCCTCAAATTCAAGTCTTTCTGTGTAAACAGATACTTCAAACTCTTATGATCTGAGAACACCTTGAATCTCTCACCATAAAGATAGTGCCTCCAAATCTTCAAGGCAAATATCACAGCCGCCAATTCTAGATCATGTGTAGGGTAGTTCCTCTCATGTGTTTTCAACTGGCATGAACCATAGGCTACTACTTTCCCCTCTTGCATCAACACACAACCCAAACCCTCTCGTGAGGCATCACAAAATACTGCATAACCTAAACCCCTCTTCGGAATAATCAGGACTGCAGCGGTGGTAAGTCTAACTTTAAGTTCTTGGAACAAATTTTCACAAGTCTCACTCCACACAAATTTGACCCCTTTCCGCGTCAATCTAGTCAACGGTAAAGCTAGCCTGGAGAAATCCTTTACAAACCGACGGTAATAATCGGCCAATCCCAAAAAACTACGGATCTCAAAGACACTCTTAGACTGTGCCCAATCCTGCACTACCTCTATCTTGGATGAATCAACAGTCACCCCTTTTCCCGGATACCACGTGGCCTAAGAACATAACCTCTCTTAGCCAGAACTCACACTTCCCAAACTTAGCATACAACTTATGGGCTCTAAGAAACTCAAGCACCACTCGTAAGTGTTCCACGTGTGCCTCCTCATAAGGTGAATAAATCAAAATGTCATCCATGAAGATGACCACAAAGCGATCTAAGAACTCCCTGAAAATCGGATTCATCAAGTCTATAAACACAGGCGGTGCATTGGTAAGCCCAAAAGGCATCACAAAAAATTCATAATGCCATACCGCGTATGGTACGCCGTCTTCGGGATATACTCCTCCCTAAACCTTAACTTTTGGTAATCCGATCTCAAGTCCATCTTAGAGAAACAACGAGATCCCTTCAACTGGCAAACAGATCATCTATACGGGGCATAGGGTACTTATTCTTAACCATAGCCCGGTTCAATTTTCGGTAATCGATGCAAAGTCTCAAAGTCCCATCTTTCTTTTTAGCAAAGAGGGCCGATGCTCCCCACGACGAAGTACTAGGGCAGATAAAGCCCTTATCTAGCAACTCTTGGAATTGAATCTTCAACTCACTCAACTCAGCTGGGCAAAACGATACGGTGCCATAGAAATCGGTGTCGTGCCAGGCACTAAGTCAATAGAGAACTCGATCGCTCGATGGGGTGGTAAACTAATAAGATCCTCGGGAAAGACGTCCGAGTACTCACAGACCACTCTTGACAACTCAGTCCGGGTCTTATCACACTCACTACTCATAAAGCAAGTGAGAAGGCAACTAAGCTCACTCTGCCCTCACGGATCATACACCGATGGTAAGACTCTACCAACCCGATCCCTCAAGAAATGGAAACAGTCACCACTCAAGGTACATACAGTAACCCTCTGACGGTAGCAATCTATAACAGCCTGGTATGACGATAACCAGTCCATATCCAAAATCACATCAAACCTAGATATAACCATTACTACAAAACAAAATGGAAGCCGGCTATCGACGATCTTTATATCACAGCCCCGACACCCTTGTTTCAAAACCATCTCGCCCCCAATAGGTGATACAACACAAATAGGAGATGCTAACTGCGCCAACTCCAACCCCAAAACAGATGCAAATGCAGAAGATATAAAGGAATGGGATACACCCGTATCAATTAACACATTGGCAACCGAGTTACAAAACACAAAGGTACCTCTCACCACAGATGGAGCCGATATAAGATCTGGCGCTGTAACAGCATACACGCGCCCTTTAGGTCTCTGATCCACATGCTCAGCCCTCGGAGCATAAGACTGCTGCACAGACTGAGCCGAAGAGGTTCCCTGATTGGCCATCGAGGCCTGAACTGACTAAGCTGGCTGAAAACTCTGTGTCTGTCTCGAACTAGATGCACAAAATGTGTCACTCAACTGCGGGCAAAACCTCTTCAAGTGCCCCGGCTGCCCACACTAATAACAACTGAGCAGCTGGCCTCTGCCCTGACTCTGGCCTTGAGAACGAGCCGAAGATGATGATGCACGCTGCCTTCCTCCCCTCTACGGGCAAGCTGGAGACTTGTGGCCCAACTGACCACATTTGTAACAGGTGATGTCTCCCTGACCGCCTCTCTCAGAACCCAAACTCAGTACCGGGAAGGTAGACCTCGAATGCACTCCATGGGACTGTTGAGGGGTAGAACCCCTCTACCTCTTATCGTCCCCCTAGCCATCCTGACTCCTCTTGGAGCCCCTCATTCTCTCCTCCTCTGCATGCATAATGGTCTCAAGATGGGCAGCAGCCTCCACAAGGCGCCCATAATCTCTAATCATGGACCCGGCAACTCGAAACATGAGCCCAGCCCTCAATTTCTTCTTAAACCCCAGACAACGGCATCCCTCAGTCGCCACTAACTCAGGTGCAAACCTAGATAGGCTAGTAAAGGTGGCATCAAACTCCGCCACTGGTGTATTTAGTTGCTTGAGCTAACAGAACTGATCCCTCAACTTCTTCCTAACAGTGAGAGGCATAAACTTCTCTTGAAAGGCATCAACGAAAGCCTCCCATGTCCCTCCAATACACTCTCGTACAAACTTCCACCACTGACCCGCATCTCCTTTCAACTGGAAGGACGGCAAGGTCACCCTCAAGCCTCCGTCTTCAATGCCTAGCATCTCAAACATCTTTGTCATCTGCAACAACCAATCGTCAGCCTTCGGTGGTTCTTTCGGATCACCCAAAAACTCGTTCAAATTCGACCGAAAGAACTCCCTCTTTAGAAAAGAAGGGCCCACTTTAGCTACTTGGGCCTGGACTTGATTCTCAACCCTGAGAATGTCCATAGATTCCCTCAATGCTCCTACCATCTCGCGGGTTAAGGTACCCATGGCTTGCTGACCAACCGGCTCGGCCACATTGGCCTGTCCAATCCGTTCCTCCTGTGCCGGAATATCATCTGATATAAGCATCTCCTGCCTCCGAGGCCGACCATGCCTACCACCACATCCTCACCCTAACATCCTAATAAAGGTAACAAAGACATTAGCACATTCACAAATGTGCTGAAGCTATTTCACTCATGTCCTAATAAAATGGACAACTGTAATTCACTCCACAAAAGCACATAATCACATAAGCACTTACGAATTTCATTTCCGGATAATGACCATCCAGTGGCGTTGCTGGAGTTCCAGTTAGAAACAGCAGTGATCAACTGCCTTTCCAACAAGACTCCCAGAAACCCAATGATCCAATCAACAACCTAGAAACTAAATTCCATACCCATATAGTCACATAAACATGTTATCACATAAGCACATAACATTACACTTAAGTCTCTAACAAACAAGACAAACCCATTGTGGTACTAACCACTTTCCACGTACCCAAGGTATTCAAACCCGGTACGCTCTGATACCAAGTTATAATGCCCTGAAAATAATACATCAACCCATCGTTTAACAGTTCTATAAACATGATAGATAAGTCACATTTTCATTCATCAGATTTAATATTACAAAAAGGTATTTCATATAAGTTATAAATGTTTACAAAAAAGTAATAGAATGCCCTGCGGGCTTACATCTTTCCAAGTTGTTACTTGGTTGCACGAAAGAAGAGTGCTAACTCCTTACATATAAAGCCCTCGACTTGAATTTACATGTAATTACGAAACAAAAATAACAAAACAGAGCCTTCAACTCCTAGACCTCCCAAGCTAGGACCTTGGAGGCGGTATGTCACCAATACCTGAAAATAGTGTCCCAAGTAGGGTGAGCCAAAGCCCAATAGAGATATTCTAAACCAAATATGAGAAATAACTAAAACATTAGCATTCAACAAATGGTTAACACTTGTAAACCAACATATACCCTTACCATAGCCCAACAACTATTACATCCATATTTCAATCCACTTCCTTTTAGGTTATCCAAATCAATTCACATACATGGTTCATTATTTGTCCAAATAATTAAACATGAGACTACAACTCATATTATCAACACTTCAATCATCAACATTGTTCAAACGTATTTAAGATTTCTGGACCTTCACCCTGGACACTCCGACCAACTTAATTATCAATGGAGTCCATCCCCTATCTCCTCCGAAACAATGGAGTACATCCTCTATCTCCCTCAAAGCGATGGAGTACATCCCCTATCTCCTCCCATACAAAGATACATATACAATGTATTCAAACACCTTATCATATACAATGATCAAATTAAAACACATATTCAATGTGTTAATCCAACCGTTATATTCAATGACATAATTCAATTGATTAGTTTCGATTTACCAAATCATCATGCAATTCTACAACAATCAAAACTATCCTCCACCGATAGCCCAAAACAGTTATTTCTAAATAGATAAGTAAATTTATCAAATAGATAAATTATCAACATTTCCGTAGGTGAGTGATTTATCAATCCGACTACACCATTATATCACAATTTTTCCCAATTTCATAATTACCGAACCAAATTCATATTTCCACATCTCACTTCATTATTTAGGCATGTAGTTCAATTAATCCCATTTAGGGCATTTTCTTCCCTTTTCTCTAAAATTGCACCCAAGGCCAAATTTTCATCCATTATAGACAATTAATCCATTAACAAGGCCTCATAGAAATATGGAGCCCCCAAAAAATAAAACCACTCTTTTATAATTTCAAACCAATCCCTAACTTTGCCCAAAATTCCCAAACATTACCATCTATACGAAATGACCAACATTTATGTCAAAACCCATAAGAAGGAGTAGATTATCCCTGTCTCAAGTGGAGAAGCTCAAAGGAGACGAAGAGAGAAAACCAAAGATGCTCCAAACTCAAGCTTTTTCGGATCAAAATGTAGCACACGCAAAGCTCTACCTTTTTAACAAAGGAAGTAGGGTAGAGACAATCTAGATCAAGTGTATTTGTAGAGAGAAGGAGTGTGTAGAGAAAGAGAGAGAGAGTCGGATCTACGGTTTGGAGTGAAAAAGGAGATGAAAAAGTGATATAATTCGCGCTGCTGCGAACTGATATGAACAAGGCTCGCTCGAGCGAAGGAGTGGTCGCTCGAGCGACCAGACAGAAAAGGACCTCGCTCGAGCGAACAATGCAAAGCTTCTGGTCTGCAACCTAGACGCACGCTTGAGCGCAAGAGTTCTCGCTCGAGCAAAGGAACGCAAAACATAGGGCTCGCTCACTCAAGCGCAAGAATGCTCGCTCGAGCGAAGAATACCAACCTTCAGGTCTAAAAGAGACGCAGACGCACGCTCGAGCGCAAGAGTGCTCGCTCGAGCAAAGAGACAAATAACATAGACCTCGCTCGAGCGCAAGAACCTTCACTCGAGTGAAGAAGCAAATACCCAAGGCTCGCTTGAGCGCAAAAAGCCTTGTTCGAGCGAAGAAGCCAAAACCTAGGCAGCAACCATTTGTTTCAACACACAACCAACACGTTTCAAACGTACCCAACACATCCCAAAACTCAAATACAAGGAATTAAAGGATAGAAACCAGACATTGATTACATAACAATCACAGAACCCGAGTCCAGAGCACAACAAATGACAGTGGAAAACCGGGATCACTATAAATAAGTTAACAATTTTTCAGTTAATAAGATGGCTAAAAATCCACTCCTAAATCCATTCATTTTGTAGTTTATTTAGCATTGCATGAACTCATATAGCCTCTTGTAATTTCATAGGTTGTAGTTGTACAATGAGAAATACTTGTAGAATAATCTCTAGGTTGAATTGTCAAAATGGCAAATCAAGACCAAGGGTTTAGGAATAGACTATTTTAATATATATATATTTTTTAATTTTTTGGCTAAAATAAAAGATAAAAAAAATATTTTTTTGGTTTTTTATGGAAAAAAAAACTTGCAAAAAGTAGAAAAGAAATGAAATCTTTTACTTTTTCTATAATTTTTAATTTTTTAACTTTTTAGTAACTTTTTAACTTTATGACTTTCTAAGTTTTTTATGACTTTTTTAGTTGGTTGCCAAACCAGTATGTAATAATCGCTCGAGCGACCAGACAGAAAAGGACCTCGCTCGAGCGAACAATGCAAAGCTTCTGGTCTGCAACCTAGACGCACGCTCGAGCGCAAGAGTTCTCGCTCGAGCAAAGGAACGCAACACATAGGGCTCGCTCACTCGAGCGCAAGAATGCTCGCTCGAGCGAAGAATACCAACCTTCAGGTCTAAAAGAGACGCAGATGCACACTCGAGTGCAAGAGTGCTCGCTCGAGCAAAGAGACAAATAACATAGACCTCGCTCGAGTGCAAGAACCTTCACTCGAGTGAAGAAGCAAATACCCAAGGCTCGCTTGAGCGCAAAAAGCCTCGTTCGAGCGAAGAAGCCAAAACCTGGGCAGCAACCATTTGTTTCAACACACAACCAACATGTTTCAAACGTACCCAACACATCCCAAAACTCAAATACAAGGAATTAAAGGATAGAAACCAGACATTGATTACATAACAATCACAGAACCCGAGGTGGGAGAGGGGGTTCCGGCCTCCTCTCCCTTCCCCTTACCCCTCTTTTTCTCTTTCCTTTGCTTACTTTGCTTTCTAATAACTTAGAATCTTTGGTTTTTCACAATGTCCCTCCTTTGTAAGGTGTTTCTTTCTCCCGTCTATTCACTCTGGGAGTAGCTTTCACGGATCCGTTGCCTTCACCGTCTCTTCTCCCCTACCTTCTCCATTGCCAAATTTGTTGCTGTCGTTGCCCGTTTTTTGTTTGGTTGTGGGTTTGTTTTTGATTTGTTGTTTAGTGTTAGTCTTGAGTTGTTTCCTTTTGTTTTTTTTTTCCTACTGTTAGTTTGATGTTTCTGGGTTTGTTTGGTTTCTTAGAGTCCATCTGTGTGGATTTGTTAAGCTTACCCTTTTTGTGGTTGGGATCTATGATTTATCTCGGACATACTCTATCATCAAACTTTTATGATCGGCTCTTCTTCGCAGTATGAGCACGAGTACGAAATGTATGTCTGAATATTTTCATAGCTTTCATCCTTTGTGCTTCTCGCGTTATTTTCACTTTGTTTCATGTAAGTTTTGGGTTGGATAGACTCTTGTAAGTGCCGTTTGGCTTTCTTGAATGAAATATTTTGTTCCGATAAAAAAAAATAATTATAGCCTTACTTAACTAACTCAAATTATAGCCTTATTTAATTATCAACCAATCATCTCCTTGACACTGAATTTAGAAAGTTGGTCTAACTTTTAGACATGAATAGCAACCCTCTAAAAATAATAATAAATAAATAAATAAATAAATAATACAAAAAGATTGGGCTTAGGCAAGCATACCAAAGATCTGATTTTAGCTCGGTCCAAATCAATTTGTGGGCTCATGAATTAATATCCTCTCACATTACCCATATAAATAGATCGGAATTTGAAATCTTTGAACTCTCTCAATGCGAAGTGTGAACTCTCTCTCCCCCCCCTCTTTCTCTCTCTCTCTCTCTCTCTCTCTGTGTGCATCAACAATGGCACTTCCATCTGCATTTTGAGGCTTGAATGACTCTCTCCCCTCCAGGTTCTCCTCCTTTCTCTCTCTAAAACTCTCTCTTTCTCTCTCCCTCTCTCTCTCTCTCTCTGTGTGTGTAAAAAGCACTAATTCGATGCGATTACTATTATACTCACAGGCCGAGAGAGAAGTGCAAATCAGCAAGTGAAATTTATACACGTGATTCCTAGTACGATGACAATCTTCAACAAATCAGGTAAATTTCATCAATCTCATAGCTCTTTTGCTATACATACAGATAATTTACATAGTGAACTGAAGAATTTACGATCTATGAAATCTGAATTTGATACACTCCATTTTAATTAGGAAAAAAATGAGTACATCAATGCCATCTCTGAATTAGCGGACTGGTTTGAACACAAGAATTTTTTTGCCTCCTCTAATGCCATGTCGAATTAGAGGCTTAAGGTGTTAGAGAGAGGATTAAGTTAGTTAATCCTCTACCTTTATGGTTTATACATATGTATGTATAACACATTATACACTGAAATAGACCGGCCAATGGTACTCTGCTGTTGATTTTTGATCCACTTGCAAAGTAAAAGTGGAGTCATTGGATGGTTTGGTTGGTAATTTAGGGTGCTGAAATGTGAGATGGAGGAGTTGGCAGAGTTGGAGATAAAAAGATAATAGGAAAATAAAGATAAAAAGTCTTGGATCTGAACAATCTAACCTAAGTCATTGTGTATGATTTTATGTGATAGTCAAACATCTTTGCTTTAGATTAAAATTTTGGAAGCATTCTGATTTTTATCTTCTGGATATTAAGAATGAGAGACAAACAAATTGCAACATCTTGGAGATATGATTAGTCTGTTATTTACTTAAAGTTGGATCCTACAATTTTTGAGTCAGCTCTAGTGTTGTAGCTAGTCGTGAAACTGAGAATTACATTTGCATTAGCTTTTAATCTGAACTTTTACATGCGAAAGAGAATTTGGATAGAAACTTAGCTTCAAATTATCAAATTAAAGCGCAGTTACAAAAGCAACTTCATAGTCTATTACTTGACAAAACAAAGAGTAGGGAAGCTGTGCTAGTCAAATGTCTTGGACAAACTTAGGATCACGATAGAAACTAGGGCAACAAATTAATGCATAGAGACTAATCCTTATTTATTTTATTTTATTTTTACTTTTTTCCCATCTGGAATTTAACACGCTTGCAGTACTCTCCAAGTGCCCACATTGGGAAAATGTTCCTGTATTGTGCATAATGTTGCATATAATTCTTCATGACGACTTCGGTGATTTCCTGTGAGGGTAATTTCCATGGTTAGGAAGTTGTAATCTTTGAAGAACATAACTTTTTGAAATAACAAAACCATAAATTCTAAAAGTACTAACAACTTTGTGAACTCAATTGACTCAATTGCGTCATTTCTTCCAAAATGTATGAACCATTTTGGGACACACATAAGTATTTCCAAGGTAAATTACCTGCTGTGGAAAATCACCATCTTCCATCTGTGCATTGATCAATAGCTTTGCTGCTCTATGTAAAGGTGTTGGATCTCTCTCAGCCTAGTTAATAAGAAACAGATAAAAAAAACCTTTAATATAAGACAATTGTATATAGGTATGTTAACTAACTTATATGCTTCATGATATAACTCTCGAAATTGATACTAACCTGTCCACCATAAATAAGACCCAACATAGCCCATGATGTTTGTACTAGATTTGTTATGTTTCTTTCCAGCGGTTGATATTTCTTTTTCATGCATAAAAATCATCGAAATGAGTAAAACATAAAACTTTGGAAAAAACAGAGCATTTGGAATAGTTCTATCATTTCTCAAATTATTGTCGGGTAGAATTTTTCTTTTTCTTTTTCTAATATATATATTGTTGTGCCCAGTTTGGAATTCGAACTTGTCAACACAGTTTAATTAGGTGTTAGAGCCAAGTCTATAATTGAACACAAAACTTAGTTATGGAAGTTACCATAGAAGGGCATGATTCCAATCTCTCTTCCCAACCTTCCTCTTCATTTTGTATTGAAAGCAAAAATTCAATGCCTCTACGAACTGATTGGCTGTTGCTATAAGTCTTTCCGGCTAAAACTAACCCTTGCAGCACAAAAAATGTTCCATAGATGAAGCAAATTCCCCAATAGCCATACCTGCTCATGTCATTGAACATATCAATTCCAATTGCCACAGCTCTTCATTTTTAATTTTTTTTAATGTCTACATATATATATATATATATATATATATTTAGAAGTGAAACTAGCTCACCAAGAACCATTGGGCCACTGTCTCCGCTCAAGGAAACCTATTGCTTTTGCCACTGAAATTTCGATTTCTTTCTCCCGATGCGTTGGACGTAAACGTTTGAATAACAATAGAGCATGGATTATATATGCGGTGCAGTCCACATGTGTAGACAACCAATTGACCAAGGTTAATATAAGCTATCCATGGTGTGAAAAATATTTTAATGATAATGAACTAAATTAAAACTTACTCTATCTCGACCATAATGTCAGCAAAAACTTCTGAAGGATTCAACATCTACATAAAGAGAAATGTGATAGTAAAAATCATTGTTTCATATTAAATGTTAAAAAGTCGGGTTCCTGTAAACTACGAAGAGGACTTGTTTGGGTGTAAAATGATACAAATTACCAGAGTAGTATCCTGGTGGTTGGTGGCTTACTCCCATGTGGATTAGTGACCATGAGGAGATGAATTCTTCTCTTTGGGGTGGTGTTTGGGGGCATGGGCTACCGACTCCTTGTTATTATACCGTAGGTGACTCGAGTCAAACTATGGCTTAAACCAGTCTTGAGGGAGTACCTGTGTATTCTCTATGTACGATACTTCCCGTTGTTAGTATTAGAATCCTATTCTAGTTGGATTTATCAATCCCTTAGACAAAACCTATTTAATTTATAATTGTTTTGTACTTAATTTTAGATGTCCAAGTGGATTCAAGTTAGGAAATTTAATTTGATTTCAAAGAAGCAAGATATATCAACATACAGGTCCAGGCTGCTAAAGGTACAAGCTAGCATAGCCAAGCTTAAAGACATAGTCAAAGCATCATGTCTCAATTAATTCTATGTATTGCCTTGCAATGCAAAAAGTACTTGAATTGTTTGGTTTTGATTTATGTCAAGTCTCAAAGTACGTGCACATAATTGGTTTATCTAGTGGGATGTTGGAGTTGATTATGCACTTTGTTAAGCGCTCGAGCGAGGAACCCCCAAATGATTTATTTTGAGGCAGTTTCAAGCTCATAATTTAATTGGGATTAGTTCTCAAACCATCTGATGGTATCTCCACTATAAATAGGACCTTAGCAAGTGTACCAGAATAAGCATGGAGTACTTTTTGAATACATTGTGCTGAAGGTCGTTCAGTCTCCTAGTTTTCTAAATAATTATTCATACATTGGTGGATTTCCAAATTTTAAAGGGTAAGTAAAAATGATACAAGCTCTTACAATCTATGCTAAGTGTTTACCTGGAAAGAAATTAGTGGAACTGGTGGCTCCCAAATAGCAAATCCACCACTTTCAGGACTCTACGTGAAGAAAAAGGTATAAAAAAAAAATATAATATATTGTTGTCTGAGTCATGTGCCTGCCTCTATGCATTAGAGTTGAAAATGATCTTCATTGTCAAAAATCAAATATAATATGTATGTTGTACCTGTAAGAATAGAAGGACATTCACTGCATCATATAAACTCTGATTGTCAGCTTTTTCCCCTACAATTTCAGTAGGCATTTGCGAAAATGTTAGTAGACACTGCAAACAAATGGGAAAATTTGGTTATGACAACTTCAAAATGAACAACTCAATGCATGAGATTCCCGCTAAAGTGGGGTCTACAACCCCAAATTGCTAATTACCATTGAATTGTTATATAGTTGTAACATAAAGCAAGATTACCTTTAGTGATTCAGCTATGCAGTTCGAGACTCCCCAACCATGATCTTGATCAGAGAAAGTCCATGCTCCTTTAGTAAAGCAACGATACATGCTCTCAAAATCCCCAGCTGGATTGTTTTGGATCTTCAAATTTGAAGAACATACAATGTTAATGAGTGAAATGACGTCGTTGCATACATTTTGTGCGCGCACAAACAAAAATCATGTTTTTTTGTTTTTTGTTTTTATAAGAAGAAACATGTGATTCTTTTATGTAAACATGTGCCTTCTTAAGAGAATCCCCATATTCGTCAGCCATATTACTTGCTATAATTGCCTGAGTGGCGAAAGTAGTGTCCCATAATTGGCTGCCAAAACTCTACAATTCAACAAAGTAGTTAACAAAAATATCCTGCTTTCAAATTATAAAGGGTGATTTGGTGTAACTGTAAGGTTTGTCATTTGCGTTTCTAGTGGTGCAGGTTCAACTCACAAAAACCTCTTAGAAAATAGGGATGAGGTTGCTTATGTCTTAGTAGGAAACTATTATCGTAAGTTGTAGGTTTTTATGATATAAACCGGCATTTTCATTCCATCTTCAGCAAGCCACAAATAATCAGGAATTCGGGCAAGATGATGCTTGAACTCATCGCAGGGTTCTCTGCCCACCAACACATCATTTGCAAACTCTGTAATAAGAACATATTAGACTTGTTTCACACTTCCAATACGAAGAGTTTCGAAACCGATAACCCATTTGATTTTGTTTGTGTTACTCGCCTTTTCGACACATCCTATGGTAATGTATCTGCTACTCTCTGCTCCATAACACATGTACTTGACTATTTTTTGGATGGCTCTCTCTCTTATCTTGTTGAAGGGCCAACATCGCCATCAGGGTTCTCCGCCCATCAACACATCATTTGCAAACTCTGTAATAAGAACATATTAGACTTGTTTCACACTTCCAATATGAAGAGTTTCGAAACCGATAACCCATTTGATTTTGTTTGTGTTACTCGCCTTTTCAACACATCCTATGGTAATGTATCTGCTACTCTCTGCTCCATAACACATGTACTTGACTATTTTTTGGATGGCTCTCTCTCTTATCTTGTTGAAGGGCCAACAGTTCATGATCGGCTCACTTAGATAATGAAGACTATCCCAAAGGAGATCTTGTATGAAGGTATGATGATAGTAGAGATCCTCCTGCATTTTACAATTTAGTATACATAGGCTTCATTAGGATTGAACATGTTCAAAAATGCAGTTCCATATCATAATTGCAATAATAGTAGATTTCCCTAACCTTGCAGCAGTCATGGCGCGCTTTATTCCAATTTATCTCCTCATATGGCTTTGGGTGAATTTCTCGTCTTAATGATTTGACAAGATCGGTGATCGGCCCATGATATTTTCTCCCATACAGGTATGACATGGACATGTAAGTCGTGCGACAGTAGCACCACATTTTTGCTTAATTTTGCAAAAGAATAGAGTTAGGCTTAGACCGAACAAGAAGATAAAAATTTATTCATTGGATGCCTAGCACAAAATTCAGTCATTTAAACTACCTAATCTTAATTAGTAACCTAGTAGATTATGTAACGTGGAAACTTTGTAACTGGTTTAGTGATCATTAGTAAAACAAGTATAGTTGTCTAGACGAGAGCTAGACTTAGATAGTGTATAAATGTTAGGTTTGATTCTTTTAATAGGTCATTAAATTGAGAGTTTCAAGTACAAGAATGTAGAATGTTTTACATATTTTCTTCAGGTAAAGGATACTCCTATAACTTTTGTTGAAAACAACGAATACAAAATGATAAAATATAGGAAATAAATTTCCCTTTTAGTCACCTGGATGATAAGGCAAAAATGAAGGGAAAAGCCAGAATTCTGGGGGCAGTGGGTTGCATCTGGCCCATTCATAGACTCCCAACACCTGTAGAAAACGGAGAAAAAAATAATGGAAAGTTACACTTTTTTGCATCACCATGTGCAAATTAGATTTTCAGGTTCAACATCTAAAAATAATGACTAATATCAGTTTAGTAGCAGTGATATCCACGGTTATATATCACTGGATAAATGTCACTATTATTTTTTACTTCCTACATGCATCTTACATACCATGTGTATACATAGAGCATGGTGTAGGTAAAAAACTGTGAAACCCATTTGGTGATATATAGAAATACTATGTGCCCAGAAAAAAATATGTAAAGTTAAAATCTGTGTTTTAGATTTAAATTGGTACCCATAATAAATCTGATCCACATATCTAAGATTTGTGGACTTTTCTGTGTATTTTTTCTGGTTACGTAACTTTGTTGGGTGATATATAACAATTTCTAAATATTATGAATCCTATATTTACATGGTATTTTCTGGTTACGTAACTTTGTTGGGTGATATATAACAATTTCTAAATATTATGAATCCTATATTTACATGGTATTTTCTGGTTACGTAACTTTGTTGGGTGATATATAACAATTTCTAAATATTATGAATCCTATATTTACGT
>NW_021025958.1:119913-169013 GCF_004153795.1 Camellia sinensis | reverse complement strand
CGAATTTCAGTCATATGTTTGAGAGTTCAATTTTGAAAAAATGACGCACAGTTTTTATTATTTTTGTCATTTTTTTTTTCAAAAAAATTATTCTTACAAGGCTAATCTCCTCTAAATTAAGAACACCATCAAAGGTATGAACCACTTCTAAGCTTTTATTGTTGTACTCCTCTTGTCTTGTGGAGTTGTGGTTGTTGGAAAAAATTTCACTTATTGTTATTGCTAGAGAAGTGTATGTAATCAAATGGTTATCACTATTGCCGCTGGAATATTGCCGCCAAATGGTTTTCAAGGTTTTGAGGTGGGTAGGTTTTGAAGGTGGGATTTGGGGAAGATGGATGGGTAGTGATGGAGGTGAGTGTTTTCATAAATCCTAACTCATGATGTAGTGAGTATGTGGGTTTAATTGTGAGATAGGATGTTCAAAAATTACAGTTTGTTTGGTTTGGTTTTTTAGAAAATAGTTTTTAAAAAATTTTACTTTTTTATTTTTCATATTTTAATTTTTGGAGGGGAGGGGAGCGGAGGGAAATACACATCAAACGTAAAAACCACACAAGATCACAAACCCACATAGACCACAGATGTTGGGAGTGCAGAAATCCACATTAGGGTGTCCCATATTGTAATACGGTATGAGAACCCACATCACCATGACCATCTCAATTTCATTATCTAGTATTCCAACAACACATCATCAACACAATTCCAAACCCAAGTTCAATTTCATGGAATTACACATGATGAAATCCAAACACGAAGGGATTTTACGTAATAAAGCAATGTTAATGCAATAGTAACTTCACATATAACGTTGATTGCATTAACATAATAATATAATGACGCTACCATACTCTCATCATTGATGTCAACAATATGTGTGTTAACACTACAAGTCGTTTATGTTAACACCCCAACCCATGAGTCAACAATTCAAACCCCAAATACGCTATCCTAAAACTACAAAGACATTTACACAAACAAAAGAAGACAAATCTTGGAATGCTAAGATCTAATATTAACATTAACACAACAATAACCCATTGAGAATATAGTTCCTGCAGAGAAAGTCTGCATGTTTCCATGCATCTACTGCAGTGACAACTTGCGCATCACTCTCATCCTCCTTTAGAGTTAGCGCATCTTCTCGTAAAAGTCTCGCTAAATTCAGGGTAGTTAAATAAAATAACATTTTTTGTTGCCACCTTTTAAAATCGGTACCACTGAATTTTTCAGGTTTTTCCCCATGGTTCACTGGAACATGTCCATGACCCGGGCCATGAGTCAGAGCAGGAGTAACAACCGGAATAGAAACCACCGGTGGAGGTACAATGGGATTAGGAGTAACAACAGTACTCTCAGTTGCCATCTTTAACTTTAACTTTAACTTTAACTTTCTGATTAATAAAATAAATTAATATAAACAGAAATTATTTTCTAAACAGAATTCTTGAACAAAATACTGTATAGGAAAAAATAACAACATAAAAGTGAGGAGAACGAGATTGGAATTAAAACCAAAACAGATTGTAAAGTATGAACAAAACAAACAAAAAAAACTGTCAAAAGATTCAATTAAACTGACCAAATTAATTGTCTACCCAAGTTAATAAAATAAAAGAACCAACAGAATAAAACCAATTTAAAGGTGCAGTGGTTTGATGTATTATTCCTAATTGTGAACATAAGTCACCAAATGGTGCTTCATATTCACCACCTCTGTCACTCCTTATAGCCTTGATTTCCTTGCCAAGTTGATTCTCAACCTCAGCCTTAAATTCTATGAATTTTTTCTAAGGCTTCATCTTTGCTTCGCAACAAGTATACATAGCAGTACCGAGTGCTATCATCAATAAAGGTGATGAAATATTTTTTCCCTCCTCGTGTTTGAACAAATTTCAAATCACATATATCACTATGGATTAGATCCAGAGGTTCAGTATTTCTTTCAATTGACTTAAAAGATGCCTTAGTCAATTTTGATTCAACACATACTTCACACTTATGATTTGCATCAATATGAAATTTAGGTAGATATTCTAAGTTAATTAATCTACGCAAGGTACCATAATTAACATGTCCTAATCTACCATGCCAATTATATAAAGACTCAACAAAGTAAGCAGAAGATGTGTCATTCTTATTAGAAATAGGAACCACTGTCATTACATTTAGTTTAAAGAGCCCATCGCTCAAATACCCTTTCCCCACATACATCCCATTTTTAGTGAGTACAAATTTGTCAGATTCAAACACAAGGCGAAATCCGTTCTTGCTCAACAATGATCCAGATACCAGGTTCTTCCGAATTTCTAGTACATGCAACACTTCTTTCAAAGTAAGCTCTTTGCCTGAAGTCATCTTGAGTACTACTTGTCATTTGCCTTCAACCTTGGAGGTAGAAGCATTGCCCATATAAAGTTGTTCCTCATTATCTGACAATTGATATGTGGAGAACATCTTTTTCTCAGAGCAAATGTGACGTGTAGCACCTGTGTCCACCCACCATGTTTTGGGGTTGTTTACCAAATTCACTTCAGACACCATTCCGGACACATGTAATCCCGAAATCATTGCACAAAGATTTTCCTCCTCTGTTATGTTAGCTTGAGCAGGTTTCTTTTTCATGGTTCGTTGAGTCCGACGCTTGTAACAATCTTTGGCACGATGTCCTTGCTTGTTACACACATAGCATTTGCCTGTGAAGTTTTGAATTTCACTTGTCTTTGAACCAGAGCTACGTTTTGAACTCTCACCGGGATACTTTCTCTTCTTACTGTTGTGCTTAGGCTTCTGTTCCACCACATTAGCCTTAGCCTCCATCAGATTACGCCCATTTTTCTTTTCAGACCCACGGTTGTCTTCTTCAATCCTCAACCGAACAATCAAGTCCTCCAGTGACATCTCTTTGCGTTTGTGTTTTAAATAATTCTTGAAATCCTTCCAAGAGAGCGGTAATTTTTCAATCATAGCTGCTACCTGAAAAGATTCACTCAGAGACATACCTTCTGCATGAATTTCATGCAAGATAAGTTTTAGATCTTGGACTTGACTGATCACCGTCTTGGAATCCACCATCTTAAAATCCAGGAAGCGACCAACAATAAATTTCTTTGTTCCTGCATCTTCCGTCTTGTATTTGCGATCCAAGGAATCCCACAACGTTTTTGCTGTCTTGATAGGACTATACACATTGTAAAGTGTGTTGTCCAATCCATTGAGGATATAGTTCCTACAGAGAAAATCTGTATGTTTCCATGCATCTACTGCAGTGACAACTTGCGCATTACTCTCATCTTCTTTTAGAGTTGGCGCATCTTCTCGTAAAAACCTTGCCAAATTCAGGGTGGTTAAATAAAATAACATTTTTTGTTGCCACCTTTTAAAATCGGTACCACTGAATTTTTCAGGTTTTTCCCCATGGTTCACTGGAACATGTCCATGACCCGGGCCATGAGTCAGAGTTGGAGTAACTACCGGTATAGAAACCACCGGTGGAGGCACAATGGGATTAGGAGGAATAACAGTACCCTCAGTTGCCATCTTTCTGATTAATAAAATAAATTAAATTAAACAGAAATTATTTTCCAAAGAATAAATAATCTAAACAAAAATCTAGAACAAAATATATTCTATAGGAAAATAAACAACTAACTAACCATAAGGAGATCTAGAATATATCTTTATTGGAAACAAACAAAATAAATAGTATAAACTAAATCAAACAAACAAACTGTTTAAGAGAATCAATCAAATTGACCAAATGAATTCACTTATCAAATTAATCAAATTATAATGACCAACAGTAACATGACTAAACAAAACAATTAATCAAAGAGTCATACTGTGTAAAAACATTACAATCTAATTTAAACCAGAACATAAAAATACAGAATTCAAATGATAAATGGCAACCCGTTGAGCATTAGACACAATGAAAACTTACTGTAATACACAGTAAATGCTAAAGACAATATGTCCAAAATTCCTAAAGACTAAACTGATCATGCTCCATGAATCCAAATAAATGGATAACCACATACTGCTCATATAGGAAACAAAACAAAATAAAACAGTATTCTAATAATATAGAAAACCATTAAACCAGAAACCGAACATACTGCTCATATATTAAAAAACAACTTATTCAACACTCACTCATGCTTGTCCTGGGAAGCACTCCATTACCAATACCAAAAGGTTAAGGCAGTAATTGCATGCTCTGCTTCTCAAAATGTTGCCTTTTGCGATAACATTGCAGCAAGATTTCAAAAGTTTCACTCATGAAATCTTTGACAGGATGAAACCATAACCATCTTTTGTTCATTATGTCTTTCTTTCTCTATTTGTCTTTCTTCTTCTCATTTTTATATTGTTTGAAAATTGGGGAATGAAGAACCATGACAGCTCAAGTATTCTTCTGTTATGATGAATGAATTCTTGGAATTCTTTCTCTTCGAGAATATGTAATTTACAGAATATTAACAACAGATATGACATACAGACAGAATAATAAATAGAAACAGATCATGTAGATTTTCCCTTAACAGAATAATAAATAAAATACAGAACTTACAACTTTCTTGAAAATCAAACTTAGAACAAATTTGTGATTGAGGCCAGTGTATGGACACTGTGTCTTTAAGACAGAAATTCGTCCTCTCCTAGGTGCTTGAGAATAATGGACGTCCTGCCTCCAGGATTCAACAATCACCCCAAACAGATGCAGCACTGCAACCTTGTTTGTATAGCGAACCAGAATATGTGCTTTATACTTCCTCAAACTTAAACTCTAAAAATGGAATATGCAAGATGAATAGAGAAGGAAAAGGAAGATCTAGAAAAATAGTTATATTTTTCTTCGAAATAACCAGAACGGAGGACTGCCTAATATAGGCAATGGAAACATTGTTTCGGAAAGACTGGTCTCTGCAACTTTGAAAAATCAGTCCGTTGATGTCCGTTGAAATTTGAATGTAAAATTCAAACTTTCTACCAACTAACTAATATCAATTCAAATAGCTTGGGCCCATGAAAATAAGTAATGGGCTTGACCCAAACCCAACTTATCTAGGACCTTACCATGTCTAATGTTTATAAACCTCAATTAGAAGTCAATTTCCCATTCACCTAAAAATGGTTTGACTCACTAATTATATAATCTAGTTCACCAAATAAGTAGCATAAAGTTTCCGAAACATCAAAATTTAAATCATTTTTCCAACAGGTATGATGATAGTAGAGATCCTCCTGCATTTTACAATTTAGTACACATAGGCTTCATTAGGATTGAACATGTTCAAAAATGCAGTTCCATATCATAATTGCAATAATAGTAGATTTCCCTAACCTTGCAGCAGTCATGGCGCGCTTTATTCCAATTTATCTCCTCATATGGCTTTGGGTGAATTTCTCGTCTTAATGATTTGACAAGATCGGTGATCGGCCCATGATATTTTCTCCCATACAAGTATGACATGGGCATGTAATTCGTGCGACAGTAGCACCACATTTTTGCTTAATTTTGCAAAAGAATAGAGTTAGGCTTAGACCGAACAAGAAGATAAAAATTTATTCATTGGATGCCTAGCACGAAATTCAGTCATTTAAACTACCTAATCTTAATTAGTAACCTAGTAGATTATGTAACGTGGAAACTTTGTAACTGGTTTAGTGATCATTAGTAAAACAAGTACAGTTGTCTAGACGAGAGCTAGACTTAGATAGTGTATAAATGTTAGGTTTGATCCTTTTAATAGGTCATTAAATTGAGAGTTTCAAGTACAAGAATGTAGAATGTTTTACATATTTGCTTCAGGTAAAGGATACTCCTATAACTTTTGTTGAAAACAACGAATACAAAATGATAAAATATAGGAAATAAATTTCCCTTTTAGTCACCTGGGTGACAAGGTGAAAATGAAGGGAAAAGCCAGAATTCTGGGGGCAGTGGGTTGCATCTGGCCCATTCATAGACTCCCAACACCTGTAGAAAACGGAGAAAAAAATAATGGAAAGTTACACTTTTTTGTATCACCATGTGCAAATTAGATTTTCGGGTTCAACATCTAAAAATAATGACTGATATCAGTTTAGTGACAGTGATATCCACGGTTATACATCACTGGATAAATGTCACTATTATTTTTTACTTCCCACATGCATCTTACATACCATGTGTATACATATAGCATGGTGTAGGTAAAAAACTGTGAAACCCATTTGGTGATATATAGAAATATTATGTGCCCAGAAAAAAAAATGTAAAGTTAAAATCTGTGTTTTAGATTTAAATTGGTACCCATAATAAATCTGATCCACATATCTAAGATTTGTGGACTTTTCTGTGTATTTTTTCTGGTTACGTAACTTTGTTGGGTGATATATAACAATTTCTAAATATTATGAATCCTATATTTTCGTGGTATTTTATGGATCGACGTAGGAGGTGAAAAAAAATGATTATATGTATATCTGGTGACAAATGTTACTTTCCTTTTACTAATGAGATTGTGTTAATTTTACCGAGAGATAAGTCTTCCCCCAAGAGGGTATTCCAGTAGCACTGCCATTATCAAGTATCCATTGCCGAGCTTTTGTCATTGCCCCTTCTTCTCCATCATCAGGCCCTTCTCCAAGCAAATGCAGAGCAACGTAGTTAAGTGCCGAGCCAATCATGGTGCTATGGCCCTCTATGTAAAATCCCCACCCACCATCATCGTTCTACATAATATAGACATTTGCCACATTTTAGATATATAGTTCATTAATGACTTTGCTATTGACCATTAAGGTTGTGTTTGGATCTTGAGTAATACATACTTGATGAAGATAGATATAGCGAACCAATTCCTTTTTGTGTTCCCATGTTAGGATAGTATTAATTGCTCCACTTATGTGTAGGATAATGATCTGCATTAGTTATGTTGCGTTACCAACAGTTGGGTCAAAATTTGACTAGTAATTCCATAAGTACGTGTGAAACATTGTGCGTTTGGTATTGTTTTGTTGTGTTTTCTGCAAAATGAAAATTGTTAATAGAAATTGAAAACCCAGCAAAATTGGACAAGACGCTTACTAGGGGTGGCGTAAAAACCATTGGGCCTGACAGTTTGATTTTCTTATGTGTGAGAAACATGACTGTGAACTTGTTGAATGAAGTGCTTATGCTAGCTGGAGATATATATTTATTTGGTCATGCTATGGTTGTATGTTTTCACCTGCATTCGCATCAAAAGATCAGAACTGGGTAGAGCCCGAGCTCGTTCTTTTTTGCATTTCTTTTTATATTCTTCTCATGCTTCTTTAACTGCTGTTCGCTCTTCTGGCGACCCTGCATCGGGGTTAAACTCCCAAATTTGTCTACCAACATAATTGTTGGTACTAAACAAGTATGATCCACGACCTTCTGCAATCTTGAGCTTCCACATTTTCTCGTTTCTTCAAGTGCTCAACTCCTTTTTTAGGCCTCTGCATTTATGACAATTTCGAAGGTACTTTGTAAAATTTTATTTTTCATACTTTCGAATCATATTATATTTAGAGCTTTTCACAAATGATCAAATACAATGTTTAATTAGCTCTGTTCTATAAGAATTTGTAAAAAAAAAATATTTATTAGAATTCATATGGTAGATTTCAATATTCACAATTTAAATTTTAGGCACCCTGTTCTGAAAGGTAGGTCTTTGGATACAGATTATACAGATATGAATTTAGCAATTTTCTTTATGAATTACAGGATTCTATTATTTGACATTGCAAAAAACTTTCAGTAACACAAAAATATAGTGAGAATTACAGATAAATGATAGTTTGAGAAAATTATTATAGATTCGGAAAAAAAAATTATATTTTTAATTATTAATATATAGAGAGTATATCACTTATTTATAATTATTTTTCGAAATGGCCCATGAAGTGAAATTTTTCAAAAATATACAAGCACATAGAAATGAATTCTATAATTTTGTGGGTACATCCTTTGCTTCGCTTACATGTCATTAATGCATTGGTGAATAAAATTGGAATAATAATAGGGATCATAAAAAAAAATATTATTAAATGCTTTATGAAGGTTTTTATTCTTTGATTAGTATGTGATGCTTTCTTGTATATCTAATCTAATGATGAATAATTTTTTATAATCATTTTCATGATATCTTATCTAGCATTATTGAAGTGGTACCACTTGTCATTATTGCAGTAGTGAAATAATAGATCTTACTTTTAATAGATTTTGTTAATGCATGAAATCATGAGTAATGCTAGAAATCATGTAAAAAAATATCATGAAAATGATCATAAAGGATTCTCCACCGTTAGATTACACATACAATAAAACTCCACACATTAATCAAAGGATAAAAAATCTTTATGAAGCATTCCATGATATTTTTTTCATAATTCCTAATATTATTCGAATAATATTACTCATGAATGATGTTTAAGGTACCATATTAGATTGATAATTTTTTTTTTTTTTTTGATGATATCTTGACATTACGAAATTAAATTAACACAAAGCAGATATCTAATGCACATAATTGAGGGCAGATATTTTGAAGCTTATGGGTGTTTTGACAAGTTGTTAAAAAGTCAATTTTTTGATTTTTTGACTTTTTTGGGTCATGTTACCTTTCTATTTTTTTATACAAAAAGTCAAAAAAGCCACAAAAAAAAAAGTCCAAAAGTCAGTTTTTTTTACCAATGTTTCAAAACGCCACTTATAATTCATTGCAAAGAGTAGTGTGTACATAACACTTAAATGAATATTAACAAGTTTAAAATAATTATTTTTATATAATTATAAAAATGTTATTATCATCTAGTATTTTTTTTTTATTTATTTTTTTGGTGCCTTTTTTGTTGGTTTATTTTCATTTTTAATGAAATTGTTTGAAAATATTTTTAAAAGTTTTATGCTTCTCAATTTTACTTGATGAGATGACCCGAAAAATAAAAAAGAAAAGACAAAAATAAGTAAAAAATAATTTTCTTGCTTATTTAGGCTTAAATTTATTTTATTTTTTTTGGAATTTTTCAAACTTTTTATTTTTAGATTCATCTATACAAAATGGATCAAAAAAGTTTTAAATTTTTTTTTTTTAAAAATTCAATAAAGGCAAAAAATTGGCTTTGTTGTAAGTTCCTAAACAAACATCAAATGTATATCACTGATGTAATGACTTGAATTTTTTTTTTTTTTAAAAAATCATTACATAATTTAATTGAATGGTTGTTGCATCACATGATTAGTGATATTTGCTTTATATTAAAAGGTCATTTGTAAATGAGTTTATGATAATTGAAAAAAAAAATAGTTCTTTATTTGTCACACAAGTTCAAGGTGAAATTTGTGTTTCTCGAGTTGAAGACCTTGCTTTTGTTAGATTTAAATATATATATATATATATATATATATATATATATATATATAGTTGTATAGCTCAAAAACACTTACGAAAATTTTACGAAGTGTTTATGCATGAATAATTATTTTCTGAAAATTTACGAATTGAACAGTGTTTAATTTAATTTATAGTAGAATTTTTGTGTTGAGATTTGATTCAAGAGCATGTTTAGTTTATGGGTTTAGTTTACGAATTGAACAGTTTTTAATTTATGGGTTTAGTTTCGTATATATTTGGGGCATGTTTAGTTATGGGTGGAAATTTGATTCAAGAGCCATAATTTAGAATCAAGTTAAATTGGGTTCATATAACACGTGTAATTTGTTTGGTCCTTTTAATTATGTGAATGGAAGGTACCAAGAGCACCCTAATGGAAGAGAAGGATAATAAGAAACATACTGGAAGTTTTACAAATCCCACATCTATATCAACACGAAATCCAACTACAATATGAGCATAGAAATCAATTTTTATACACATCCAACGGGAAACCTTGCACACTATATTATTTGTTTACACTTTACGCCAATTTTCCTTGCTCAAAAAAAAAAAAAAAACAGCGCCCAGAAACCTGTTTGGGCCACATTCAGGAGGTATTCCAAGGTATGCATTGCCTCCAGCATTAAACATACAAGTTATTTAACTACAATTTGGGGGAGTTGGCATTCTTACAACTAATCAAGCACCAATTGTTTTGTTAGAGAAAGAAGTGATCACAAAATTCAGATCACAAACTATTTCACCTTGATTATATTTCTAGAAAAGGAAAATTACAGTGACCTCTCTTGAGGTTACAATTAGAAAAACTCTCCTTAGGTTTCGTACATTACACTTAGGAAAGAGACAGACGAAGCGATGGCCGTTGATTTCTTGGGAAAGAGAGCTATGGCGGACGGATGGACCAGGGAAGAGGGAATCAGGAGATCGAGAGACAGAGATGAAGCGGAGAAACAACAAGTTCCAGAGACCTATGGCCGTTGATTTCTGGAAAAGAGAGCTATGGTGGACGGAGGACGGAAGAGGGACAGGGCGGACGGACAAGGGAAGAGTGAAAGTTGAGGTTTAGGGCGATTATTATTATTATTTGTTTTGATTTTTTATTTTTTTTATTGGTATTATTATCTCACAGGTGCGTGTATCAGACCTTATTACAGTGCATGTATTCTTCACATGGATAAAGGAAGTTGCCAACTCAGTGGGGGTGCTGGGGGTGGTTTTGTAGAGTCTGGATCATCGGTCGCCTTCCCCTGCTGCCCTTCCTACGGTGCCCCAAAGCGACGTCGTTTTGGGGCCAAATTTCAATTATAGAAAAAAAAAAGACAGAACAGAAGAGAAGAAGGAAGGCAGAGAAAGAGAGGAGGAGGAATAAAGGAGGAGGAGGAAGAAGAAGAAGAGGAGAGGAGGAGGATCGCAACCAAAAAAAAAAAAAGACAGAACAGAAGCAACCTAGAGAGGAAGAAGAAGAAGAATGGAGAAAAAGGAAGGCAAAGAAAGAGAGGATGAGGAAGAAGAAGAAGAAGAGGAGAGGTGGTGGATCGAAACTTTTTTTCCCTTTTAACAATGGAGTTCGCAGATTTACACAAACCCGGTACCAGTGTCCGACCCAGGTCCTTCGAAATCGATCTCAACGAGGCCCTTCGAACTCCATCGATCTCAATGGAGTTCACAGATTTTGGTGTGTGGTGGTTGCGATCCTTCTCCTCTCCTTTTCTTCTTCTTCCTCCTCCTCCTTCTTTCTTTTTCTGCCTTCCTTCTCTGCCTTCCTTTTTCTCTTCTGTTCTGTCTTTTTTTTTTTTTTTTAAATTGAAATTTGGCCCCAAAACGACGTCGTTTTGGGGCACCGCAAGAAGGGTGGCAAGGGAAAGCGACCGACGATCTGAACTCGGTTTTGTATGGGGGTCTAAATCGTAACTGCAATAAAAATCTCCTGTCCAACATGGACATAAGGTTTCCAATACAACAACAACACAACCATCATCTCAAACCGTCTTCTTTGTTTTAGATGGTAAAATTGACTCTAAAAAATGGTGATTTTCTAGATCACTTTCTCTTAAATAAGATCTGGTGCAAACTAAAATCATATTTAGATTTATTTTTTAGTGTTAAATTTATTAATCTCTCTTATTTTTTGTGTACGTAGAAGAGGAGAATGGATTCTTGAGTAAGGATAGTGGATATAAAAAATAAATTTAGTTAATAGGACCGGCCCGTAAGTGCAACGCCCTCAAAACATGACTTAAAACAATCATTCATAAAATCCATAAACAATAAAAAGAAATATTATATTCACATTCATCAGAGTGTTCTTTACAAAGGATGTTACATGTTAACCAACAAAATAAATGCCTTATGAGCTTACATCTTTCCAAGTATAACTTGGTTACACCAAAATAAGAGTCCTAACTCTTTTACATATAAATCCCTTGGCATGAATTACATGTAACACAAAGGTGTGACAACAAAAAGAAGCATTCAGCCCTTAAACTTCCCAAGCTACGACCTTGGAGGCAGCATGTCACTTGTACCTGAAAATTGTGTCCCAAGTAAGATGAGCCAATGCCTAGTAGAGATATGCTAAACACTATATGAGAATTAACTAAAACATTAGCATCCGATAAATGTTTAACACATGTAACATAAGTACATCCTTTCATTTCCATAACCAATCCTTATTTACATCATGATTAATCCACTTCCCATTGTTTATACAAAGCAATTCATTGACATAGCTCAATATTATCCAAATAGTCTAAAATGAGACTACAACTCATATAACAACAATTCAATAACAAACATCATAGACATCATTCAGCACTTCCAATAACTTGCTATTTTACGGAACTACGTCCGAGGGAATCGGCACCCAAATATATATGATTTCGGGACTTTCACCCTGGACACTCCGGCCAACTTAATTATCAATGGAGTTCATCCCCTATCTCCTCCCACACAATGGAGTACATCCCCTACCTCCGCCCAAAAAATATACATTTCACGCCCCCAAACCGCCCCTAGTAGTTTGGTGCCGTGATGGCCAGTAATCCGAGATTACCGAAGGCCGACTTACAAGAATCACACCCAATCAGAGTATAAAATACGGGGCTTACAAGTGCGGAAGCAATATGTATACATATACAGAATTTATATAGTCCATGAGAGCCGTGCTTAAGTCCAATGAAATGACATACATTCTTACAAAGTCTTACAACTTAGATACAATAAGGAAATGAGATACAAAAATACATCTTGACCAAAAGGCTTCTCAAGCCGACATATACAAGTACACAATGGAGTACATCCCCTATCTCCTCCCAAACAATATACATATACAACGTATTTAAATAAGTTGTCATATACAATGACTAATTCATTCACATATACAACGTTTACATGCAATCGTCATATTCAATGACATATTCCAGTTGATTAGTTCCAATTTACCTAATCATCATGCAGTATCTACAATAATCATGGCTATCCTCCACCGATAGTCCAAACAGTTATCTCTAAACAGATAAATAAATTTATCAAACAGATAATTTACCACATTTTCCATAGCTGCGTGATTCATCAATCCAACTACACCAATTAATCCCAATTCCATCCAATTTCATGATTTCCAAGTCAATTTCATATTTGCACAACTTATTTCATTAATTATACAAATGATTTCTTCAATTTAAATTAGGGCATTAATCCCCCTTTCTTAATTTTTGCACCCAAGGCCCAATTTTACCAATTATATACACATAACCCCTCTTCAAGACCTCACATACACAATGGAGCCCAAAAGTAGAAAACCCCTCTTTCAAACATTTCAAATCTCAAACCCTAACTTCTCAAAATTTTCAAATCACACCATTTATACAAAATGACTAACATTTATATTAAAGTTCATAAAAATGAGTAGATTATCCTTACCTCAAAGGAAGAAGCTCAAAAGAAGAGAAGAGAAACCCAAAGATGCTCCAAATCTACACTTTCTCAGATCAAAGAGAAGCCTAAGCCTAGCTCTAACTTTCTGACAAAGAGACTAGGGTAGAGAGACCCAAAAACAAGGTGTATTTGTAGAGAGAGAGGGAGTGTAGAGAGAGAGACAACCGATTTTAGGGTTTGGAGTAAAAAGGAGATGAAAATGTGATATGAAAATTCGCTGCTACAAACTGATATATACGGGGATCGCTCAAGCAAAAGAGTTGTCGCTCGAGCGACCAGACACAAAAGAACCTTGCTCGAGCGCAAGAAGCGCTCGAGCAAACAATGCAAAGCTTTAGGTCTGCAACGCAAATGTACACTCGAGCGCAAGAGTTCTCGCGCGAGCGAAGGAACACATAACACAGGGCTCGCTCGAGTGCAAGAAAGCTCGCTCAAGCGAAGAATACCAACCTTCAGGTCTGATCTAAATGCTCGCTCGAGCGCAAAAAGCTCGTTCAAGCGAAGAAGCCAAATCCTGGGCAACAACCATTTGTTTCAACACACAACCAACATGTTCCAAACTCGCCCAACACATCCCAAAACTCAAATACAAGGAATTTGAAGGATGGAAACAAGACATAGAGAACAACTAACAATCACGGAACTCGAGTCCGGCAAACAATAAATGATGGGAAGAAACTGAGATCGCTATAGTAAGCGCTCCTCAATTTAATATAAAAAATGGAATAAATTACAAATCCACTCTTAAAGTATTTGACAAATATATTAGATAGAAATCTACGGAGTTTGGCTTAGTGAAAAGAAAGGAAACCAAATGGCTTACCATTTAAGAGGCTATAAGGTTTGAATCTCACAAATGTCAAATATTCCAAATGTTGGGATTATTAGAGGTTTGCTTAGTCGTTAATTTTAAAATTTCAGGATTAATCAAGATGCACTTAAATTAGGCTAGGCACTCAATTATTAAAAAAAAAAAATACATTAACCACAATAAGATTTTAGATAATATGACAAATTTAGGCCTGATCTATTAGTTTATTGATATTAGTTGAAACAGTAGAACTACTTTTCACATACTTATGAGTAATGATAAGTGAGTTGACTAATATATTGGGCACGGGGTAAGGCTATGATAGATTAATTTTATTAGGATAAATTACAAATATATTCTTCAAATTTAATTAAAATATAATTTATTTTTTATGTTTATAGAAATTATATTTTACTTATTGAACTTTCTAATTTCATAATAAATCATCATTTTTGTTAATAAATTATTAAGTCAATTAATAATTTTTAATAATATTATAAATATGTTTTAATTAACAATTTAAATAATTTTATTAGTATATAGGAGAATAATTATGATTTTTTAGTTAATTTTGTGAAATAAAAAAATTCTAACAACGATATATTTATAATTTTTTAAATCATAACGGACAATTTATATTTTAAATAAATTTTAAAAAGGATATTTGTAGTTTATTTATTTTATTAAGTGGAATGATAGGTGAGTTGACTAGACCTTCCGCTCTCATCCAAATATTTTCACATACAATGAGGAATTACTGGTTGGGTACATGCATGTGGCATGTTTTTTTTTTTTAAAAAGTCAAAAGTTTTTTCACATACTATGAGGAATTAGTGGTTGGGTACATGCATGTGGCATGTTTTTTTTTTTTTAAAAGTCAAAAGTTAATTTTTAAAATATTTTGAATCATATCATTTCTTAAATTTTTTATACGTTTTATAAAAAAAAAAAGTTTAAAAAAAAATTAAAAAGTCAACTTTTAACGACCTTCCTAAAATAGGCTAAAGTATGAAGACTTATATAGATAAATTGATTTGTATCTAAAATACAACTAAATAAGAAATTAATACATTCTCGACTGAAGAATTTAAATAACAAATGAGAAATTTTATAACTAGATTGTTGATATACAATCTTATCTTAAACAAAAAATAATAAGCAGGTTTTTAAATATATAGTATTATACAAAAAAAAATTCTATCAGCTTCGTACTTCAATTTTCATAATCCGTACCTATAATACAATCGAAAGTATAAAATTAATTGCACAATGACACAATTTTATTTAATAGTTTATCTCATAATACAAATTCATTGAACCCACTATTGCATATTATTTGCATACTATTGGTGTAAAAATGTATTAATATCAATATGTAATATATTTCTATACATCAAGAGTTGTTGAGTTGTTGAGTTATTAATATCAATTTTTCATAATCCGTACTTGTAATACAATTAAAAGTATAAAATTAAATGCACAATGACACAATTTTATTTAATAGTTTATCTCATAATATAAATTCATTGAACCCATTATTGCATATTATTTGCATACTATTTGTGTAAAAATGCATTAATATCAATATGTAATATATTTCTATACATCAAGAGTTGTTGAGTCTCGTTTTCTATGCCACGAATATCTTGCTTGATAAAAAAAAATAATAATAATATTAGTCATTAGTATATTTTCATTTATGTTGAAAATGTGAAATAGTTTTTTTTAAAGAAAATGAAATGATATTATAACTTAATATTTTGATGGGTAAATTACACTAACACCCCCTTGAGGTTTCTGTTTAATGATACCTTTCACATTTGAAAATTTTCACTTATCCATTATCAAATTAAAATGACATATTTACCTCCTTAGCCTTTATACATATAAAATAATAAAATAATATAGATATTTTGTTCATATCATTTCAAGAGAAATTACAATAATTTTCTTCTGTTTAACTCACATAAAAAATTGAGTTTTTTTATTTTTCGTGTTTTTTTATTTTTACTTATTTTTTTAATATTTTAAATAATATTTTATTTGTTATTTTTTAGATACACCTAATCTAAATATTCTAAAGAAATATAATCAGTGTGTTTGGTTTCAGTTTTCTAAATTCAGTTTTCTGAAAATTGAGTTTTTTCGTTTTTAATATTTTTTATATTTTTAGTGACTATTTTTTAAATTTTAAGTATTTTTTTTTACTTTTTTAAATATACATTACTTAAATGTATCTATAAAGTAAAAAATTTGTGAAAAAATATTTTAAAAAATTAATAACTACATAAAAATACGAAAAATATACTGAATTCTCGTATTGTTTTGTATTTTTGGTAATTTTTAAAAGATTTTTTTCATAAAAATTATATTTTTTTAGTTGTATTTATATTAGATATGTCTAAAATTTTTAAAAAATACTTAAAATATTAAAAAAATTTAATAAAAATAAAAAAATACAAAAAATAAGAAATTAAAATCTTTTAAAAAGTATTTTAAAAATACCAAAAACAAACCAAATGAATAATTTTCAAATCCAATCTTCGTGTTAGGGAAGTCAAAGCAGCCTTCGCATCTCCAATTCCAAAACTATTTCGGATAAATTGTCAAAGACACGGTAGCATCAACCTAATACTCAAATTTGACTTCATCATTACAAAACACAGAAGATAAAACATCATATCAAAAATATCAAGTCAAAAATGATACTCCGTATATAAAAAAACATGGGTGTTACCTTCCCACTATAGACTGAAAGGCAAATTACACTATTCATCTCAATAATTTGACTCAATTTTCACTTTGGTCACTATTATTTTAATTTAAAAATTTTAATTTACAATAAATTCAGTTTTAAGTTGATCTTTCCTTACAAATTATTATCAATTATTTCCACGTGTATAGTTTAAGAGACTAACACTCAACACAAAATATTGATTTTAACATCCAATTTGAAAGCATAATCCATTAAAAATTTAAATGCAGAATAATTTGTTCTAACATTGTGCAAGACATCATATTTGCTTGATAAACATATTCATTTGTGCTCAAAAGCATGAAAACCTCCATGAAAGATACAAATAGCGGTACACTAAGGCCGTGTTTGGCTAACCTAAAAAAGTGCACTTATTTCACCTTTTTATCTTTTTTAGGTCACATCAATCAACATCTCCTCTTTACTTTTTCTACACATAATACAAAAAAAGTCAAAAAGTACACTTATTTTAGTCTTCCCAAACTTGGCCTAATACACATGACTTTCCTGCTCTATTACTAAATAGAGATTGCAAAGAGGCTTCTTTAGATTATTTCATTATCAATCATATAGCCTTAAACAAATGGCAAATTAGCTTTCCTGCCCTATTACTAAATAGAGATTGCAAAGAGGCTTCTTTAGATTATTTCATTATCAATCATATAGCCTTAAACAAATGGCAAATTAGCTTTCCTGCCCTATTACTAAATAGAGATTGCAAAGAGGCTTCTTTAGATTATTTCATTATCAATCATATAGCCTTAAACAAATGGCAAATTAGCTTTCCTGCCCTATTACTAAATAGAGATTGCAAAGAGGCTTCTTTAGATTATTTCATTATCAATCATATAGCCTTAAACAAATGGCAAATTAGCTTTCCTGCCCTATTACTAAATAGAGATTGCAAAGAGGCTTCTTTAGATTATTTCATTATCAATCATATAGCCTTAAACAAATGGCAAATTAGCTTTCCTGCCCTATTACTAAATAGAGATTGCAAAGAGAGATGCTCATGAACATGATTAAGATGAAAAATGTGGGTTCTTACAATACATATACAACGTATTTAAATAAGTTGTCATATACAATGACTAATTCATTCACATAGACAACGTTTACATCCAATCGTCATATTCAGTGACATATTCCAGTTGATTAGTTCCAATTTACCTAATCATCATGCAGTATCTACATAATCATGGCTATCCTCCACCGATAGCCCAAACAGTTATCTCTAAGCAGATAAATAAATTTATCAAACAGATAATTTACCACATTTTCCATATCTACGTGATTCATCAATCCAACTACACCAATTAATCCCAATTCCATCCAATTTCATGATTTCCAAGTCAATTTCATATTTGCACAACTTATTTCATTAATTATACAAATGATTTCTTCAATTTAAATTAGGGCATTAATCCCCCTTTCTTAATTTTTGCACCCAAGGCCCAATTTTACCAATTATATACACATAACCCCTCTTCAAGACCTCACATACACAATGGAGCCCAAAAGTAGAAAACCCCTCTTTCAAACATTTCAAATCTGAAACCCTAACTTCTCAAAATTTCCAAATCACACCATTTATACAAAATGACTAACATTTATGTTAAAGCTCATAAAAATGAGTAGATTATCCTTACCTCAAAGGAAGAAGCTCAAAGGAAGAGAAGAGAAACCCAAAGATGCTCCAAATCTACACTTTCTCAGATCAAAGAGAAGCCTAAGCCTAGCTCTAACTTTCTTACAAAGAGACTAGGGTAGAGAGACCCAAAAACAAGGTGTATTTGTAGAGAGAGAGACAACCGATTTTAGGGTTTGGAGTAAAAAGGAGATGAAAAAGTGATATGAAAATTCGCTGCTACAAACTGATATATACGGGGATCGCTCAAGCGAAAGAGTTGTCGGTCGAGCGACCAGACACAAAAGAACCTTGCTCGAGCGCAAGAAGCGCTCGAGCAAACAATGCAAAGCTTTAGGTCTGCAACGCAGATATACGCTCGAGCGCAAGACTTCTCGCGCGAGTGAAGGAACACATAACACAGGGCTCGCTCGAGTGCAAGAAAGCTCGCTCAAGCGAAGAATACCAACCTTCAGGTCTGATCTAAATGCTCGCGCACGCTCGAGCGCAAAAGTGCTTGCTCAAGCGAAGAAGCAAATACCCAAGGCTCGCTCGAGCGAAGAAGCCAAATCCTGGGCAGCAACCATTTGTTTCAACACACAACCAACCTGTTCCAAACTCGCCCAATACATCCCAAAACTCAAATACAAGGAATTTGAAGGATGGAAACAAGACATAGAGAACAACTAACAATCACGGAACTCGAGTCCGGCAAACAATAAATGATGGGAAGAAACTGAGATCGCTATAGTAAGCGCTCCTCAATTTAATATAAAAAATGGAATAAATTACAAATCCACTCTTAAAGTATTTGACAAATATATTAGATAGAAATCTACGGAGTTTGGCTTAGTGAAAAGAAAGGAAACCAAATGGCTTACCATTTAAGAGGCTATAAGGTTTGAATCTCACAAATGTCAAATATTCCAAATGTTGGGATTATTAGAGGTTTGCTTAGTCGTTAATTTTAAAATTTCAGGATTAATCAAGATGCACTTAAATTAGGCTAGGCACTCAATTATTAAAAAAAAAAAAAAAATACATTAAACACAATAAGATTTTAGACAATATGTCAAATTTAGGCCTGATCTATTAGTTTATTGATATTAGTTGAAACAGTAGAACTACTTTTCACATACTTATGAGTAATGATAAGTGAGTTGACTAATATATTGGGCACGGGGTAAGGCTATGATAGATTAATTTTATTAGGATAAATTACAAATATATTCTTCAAATTTAATTAAAATATAATTTATTTTTTATGTTTATAGAAATTATATTTTACTTATTGAATTTTTTAATTTCATAACAAATCATCTTTTTTATTAATAAATTATCAAGTCAATTAATAATTTTTAATAATATTATAAATATGTTTTAATTAATAATTTAAATAATTTTATTAGTGTATAGATGAATAGTTAAAAGGGAAAATTGGTCTAAGGTCCCTATCCCACTTTTCATAATGGAAGAGATCCACAAAATTATTTTTTGATGTCTAAGATCCCTAAACATACAACAGAGAAATTTCAGTCCTTTATATTATCTTCATCATCTGACCCACTGCCATCCCCAACAACCCGACTCTCAGTCCTCCTCATCTTCCAATACTTCCCAAAGCTTTACCCAGTGGAGATTCCCCGCCTCGTTCTCCTTCTCTCCTTTCCTCTCATCGCAATCGCATACATCTTCGTCTCCGAAGCCCTCGTGATCCAGGCGCTCATCTTCATCTCCTACGCCGGACTGAAGATCCGCGACATCGAGCTACTTCGTCGACTCCGGACATGTGTTTTGGTGCAGCGTTGATCCAGGTTCGCTTCCGACGGTGCTGGGTTATACTCTATGATATTTTTGATCGGTACTGGTTGCGTCAATAGTATTTCACTTAAGTTCACTTCTAAAGATTCTTCTAGGTGAAGTCGTCTTTGTTGAAGATTACAGTTTATATCTAACACAGTAATTATTTTGTTTGATGAACTTCCAATAAAGATGGATACCCGTATGGAGTCAAGTACTTGGTGTGGTTCTACTTTGTTCCAAGTTACACGTACAGTTCTGTGTATTTGTTCTCTTTTAGCATTTCCAATTATGTTTTGACAAAAAGCAATACATTGACTATTGAAATGTTGATGTGCTGTTGTACTGGAGGATCTGAATCCTATATTCTTAAGTTCACAAAAATAGAAATTGAAGCCAAGTGTAGATTAATGAGAAAAGTGATCCTCTGGTTGAAACTAGAGAAATTCTTTGATTTTTTAACTGAATTTGCTCTGGGTTGAAACCAGAGAAATTCTCTGGTTTTTGAACTCAATCACCAAGTTCTGTTCATAAAAATACAACTTTACTGTAAATACAGAGAATTTCTCTGGTTTCAATCCAGAGAATTTCTCTGATTTGTCTGGTTTGGAGAAAATTTCTCTAGTTTTGGACCAGAGAAATTTGTGGGTTTGTAGGTTTGTTAGACATGGGTTTAATTGTAGTTAATAGAGCCAGAGAAATTTGCGAAGTCAAAGAAATTTCCTGGATAGCCATACAAATTTCCTTTCCACAATTTTCTCTGGATTTATTTGGTACTCAGAGAAATGTCAATTTTCTCTGGAGAGAATTTCTTTGGAACTGAAATTTCTCTGGATTTCAATTTTCTCTGGAGAGAATTTCTTTGGAACTGAAATTTCTCTGGATTTCAATTTTCTCTGGAGAGAATTTCTTTGGAACTGAAATTTCTCTGGATTTCAATTTTCTCTGGAGAGAATTTCTTTGGAACTGAAATTTCTCTGGATTTCAATTTTCTCTGGAGAGAATTTCTTTGGAACTGAAATTTCTCTGGATTTCAATTTTCTCTGGAGAGAATTTCTTTGGAACTGAAATTTCTCTGGATTTCAATTTTCTCTGGAGAGAATTTCTTTGGAACTGAAATTTCTCTGGATTTCAATTTTCTCTGGAGAGAATTTCTTTGGAACTGAAATTTCTCTGGATTTCAATTTTCTCTGGAGAGAATTTCTTTGGAACTGAAATTTCTCTGGATTTCAATTTTCTCTGGAGAGAATTTCTTTGGAACTGAAATTTCTCTGGATTTCAATTTTCTCTGGAGATTAATATCAATATGTAATATATTTCTATACATCAAGAGTTGTTGAGTCTCGTTTTCTATGCCACGAATATCTTGCTTGATGAAAAAAAAAATAATAATATTAGTCATTAGTATATTTTCATTTATGTAGAAAATGTGAAATAGTTTTTTTTAAAGAAAATGAAATGATATTATAACTTAATATTTTGATGGGTAAATTACACTAACACCCCCTATATTTAGACATCAACTACCGAATTATTTCATTATATTTGGACATCAACTGTCAAAAGTTTTTTTTTTAAATTTTTTTCAGAACAATTTGTTGAACTAATCACTTTTATTTAGAAGTTAAATTTCAAATTAAATATATAATTTCGGAAAACCAGTGCTGAAATCCCCAATCCGAAAAACATGAAAAAAAATTTAATATAAAAAAACAACGGTTTTATGTCAATGGAGATCTGGAAATGGTAAATACAATAACAAAATAGAAAGATGTTTTATCTTCAATAATATTTTAGAGAGTTTTCAATGATGTTTTTAATGGAGGTTCAATAAAGTCTTCAATGGAGGACTTTGTCTTCATTTCACTGCACACTGTGGCCTTGAATGATATTCACGTGGGTTTACAATGGGTCTACAAATCTAGAAGCAGGATCACTCAACAACTGTGTGGAAAGGAGGGTTGAGTGGTGTGTGAATAAGTGAAGGATATAATTATAACTTTTAATATGTAGATTGAAAATTTTAATTAATAATCAAATTAATAAGTATGTGTACTGAGAGAAGATGTGCACTGAGGTAATTAAGTGTGTGGAAACAGAATTTCCCCACAATTAAGCTATATCATTGTGTTTGAAAATTCTATATAAAATTTATGCTTGTGTATCATTACTCAATAAGAATATGTTCAGGTAAAATGTAATGATAAAAAGTTGTAGAATGTAGTCATGATGATATGTAGAAGAAATGGTAAGAAAAATGACAAGATGGTCATTTAGAAAATTTTAGGACATGACATCAACACTCCATGGGATAATTTGTAATGATATTACAAACCTCAAGGAGGCGAATGTAATTTTCCAAATATGAATGGGAGATTTTTATTAAACAGAAACTTCAGAAGGTGTCAGTGTAATTTACCCATATTTCGATCGATATAAGAATTTTATAATTGTTTTTACGGCATTTATAGATCTATACTTATAAGTGTTTGCAGGGTTACTTTTATGAAATTGTCAAGTTACATAGGCATTTGTAAGTAATCAATATATAACAAAAAATTATTGAAACTTTTTATTTGATGTACTTACTTTCTGCGTCATTGAGTTGTTGCGATAATTTTTTAGTATCATTTGATTTTTTCTTATAATTTCACTAAAATGTGTATATGAGGTACATTAATTTTCTTAAATTTCACAATAAATAGGACAATTTCTACTTCAGCTTTTAACTTTCTTTGGAGAGTATGTTGCAATATATCTTCTGTAGTTTTTGTTTCATCATCTTCTTATTTTTCTTCTTTCTCATCATTATAACTCATTGTAATAAAAATATTTTGAGGAGTAAGAGTTTGAAATGCCATATTATTATGAATTTCAAAATCTATTTTCCCTCAATAATGTGATTTTTTTTCTGTGGGAAAAAAAGTATAGTTATTGTCGTGATGGAGGCGTTTTGCAAAATTTTGATTTGTTATTGAAAGTGTTTGTTGTGGACACTTGTTTGTATGACAATTGAACATAAATTGATAGGAGAACAATACACAATTCTGTAATTTTTCCTAATAAATATAACTATATTATTAAAGCCATACATATTAGAAAATTAAAATATCCGAAGGTAACATAGCATTACAGATTAACAATGCATGAATACAGTAATATATATAAATTTATATTTATATATTTTTTATATATTTATATATGTAAACACTAACATATATAAGATATCACAAAAAATATATATATATGAAATCTTTTGTAACAGTATAATACAGGTAACAATGAGAAGTTAATTATTTATAATTAAATAGTTGGTCATAATGTAGATGTTTAGTATTACATTTTTTGTGTGTATGCACTATTTTTAATTAGATTATTAAATTCACATAAAAATTGAAAGGAATTTGTGAATAGTTTGTGTAAAATTAGAAATTAGTGAAGAAAGATTTTAAAAAAAGAGAAATTTATAGCGTTTGACTTGGTTTGTTTTGGTTTGGTTTGGTTAGGTTTGTTTTTTCAATTTTTTTTTTCTTGTCTTTGACATTTTTTTAATAACTCTTTCATTTTTTTTATTAGATTCACTTAATTTAATACTTTTTAAATTTTACTTTTAGATTTAGATTCACTTCATCTAAATATACTTAGAAAATAATTTGTTGTGTATTGTTTTTGGAAAAAAAATTTATTCACATTAAATAATAATAATAATAATAATAATAATAATAATAATAATAATTCAATACATAATAAATCAGTACATATTTAAATTTATAAACTTTTTTATCAATATTTTACTTTTTAATTCTATTTAGATTATTAGATATTAGATTTTCATATAAAAGTATAATTTAAATATAAAATAAGAAGAAATTTTAGTTTCTTTAATTACCAAAATTGAGAAAAAATCAAAAATAAAAAACTGAAAAACAGATTTAAAAAATAAAACTAACAAAAGTGGTTCTTGTTTTGAATTGTTGACATTATACCTTAGTTATTCAAATACCATGTAAAATATTACAGTTCATAAAATATAATTTAAACAAAAAGAATGTGTATTATAGCGATCTCGGTTTTTCCCCTTCATTTATTGTATTCTGAACTCGGGTTCCATGGTTGGTTGTTGTTGTCTATATCTTGTTTTCATCCTTTAATTTCTTGTATTTGAGTTGTGGGATGTGTTGGATAAGTTTAGAACATGTTGGTTGTGAGTTGAAACATATGGTTGTTGCCTAGGATTTGGCTTCTTTACTCGAGCGAGGCTTTTTGCGCTCGAGCGAGCCTTGGGTGTTTGCTTCTTCGCTCGAGTGAGGGTTTGTTTGCTCGAGCAAGTATTGTGAGTCTTTAGGTTTCTTTTTCAGACGCAGCTTTTGCTCGAACGAGCTTTTTTGCGCTCGAGTGAGCCTTATAGCGACTGGGTCCTTTCTCCTCCCTTCTTCTATTTCCTTCTCTTTTTTCCCCTCGTCGCTCTGTTCTTCTTTTAATTTCGTTGGGTTTGAAATGTCTGGAAATAGTCCTCTAAATAAAGTTCTTGCTTTTGTTGTGCTTGGTATTGAATTTCACTTGTTCCGAAGAGCGAAAGGACAGATCCAGAGTGCCCGAGGTCGAACCAAAAACTTTGCTAGACTAGTTGGCTTGCCGCACATGCAGAGGGCCTTGGGCCACACGTGCGGGAGGAAGAGGCCAAATGTGCGGATTTCAGTGGAAGGCTGGGTGTGCACACTGCAAAATATGCATGTGCGTAGGTGAGGTGCGGGAGGTGCCGCACGTGCGGGGGTGATAGCCGCACGTACGCGAGGGCACGCTCCGGAGGTGCGAGGAAGGGCGCCGCACGTGCAGTCGGCTTGAGTCCGAATTTCTGCATTTTTGTATCTTTAGGGCGAGTTGTATATTATTTTTAGGGCTTCACTCTCTCACTCTAAAGGCCATTTTGCTCTCCCTTCTCTCTAGAAAATTTCCTCAAACACCAAAAACTCCTTGATTTTGCAAGCCCCTTGGATCTAGATTCTCCATCCTCATCATCTCTCCCTCTCAAGCTTTGGAGATCAAGCTTGAACTCCTCTTAGTGTTGTGGAAAGTTGAAGAACCTTCCATAGAAGCTAGGGTTTCATTCTCTCTCTTCATCAAAACATTGAGGTAGGGAAATTTTCCTTGAGTTATATATACATTTATGTTAGTTTTGGTTGATTTTAAAGCTCCATTAATGATATTGAAAGTTTAGTCTTGTCTCATAAATGCTAGAGTTTCAAGATGGGTTTTGATCTCTCTTCCTAAACTATCTTCTAGAGGACTTTCCTCTCATAATAGGAAGATGTCATCTTGAGAGAAAACCCTCTCAAAAGAGAGGAGAAGGTTTGCCTTGGTTTTGACAAAAAACCCTAGAGAAGTTTTGGGGATTTTTGATAAAAATGAATATGTTTATGAGTATCTTGTGTTTAGTACTAAGAAAGTGAATTTTTATCATATGTTTAGCAAGAATGGCAAAATTATTTGATACATGAGGAGTGAGGTGTTATTGCAACATTATTGTTAAACCTTTAAATGTGTATTGTTATGAAATAACAAATAATTGTGCATGATGGGTAAATACGTGGTAAGTCCGAATAGGGGGTGTAATTGAACTTGATAAGTTGGCCTGAGTGTCCTTGGTGACAGACTAGAAAACTGCGCGGATAGGTGTCGAGCCTTCCGGTTAATGCCGATAAAAATGACAGTTTGGTAGTACTCGTAGAGTCTACTTGCAGACACTAGCCTAGGGATTACCAGTGTCGTATTTACCACCCCATTGATTAATAGAATTGGAAGTTTGAAATTGATGAGACTGAACAACGTTAATGATGAGCATAGTGATTTTCTTTTAAGAAAGGCATGATATGAGATCACTGTGAAAAGGGCATTACATCGCATTTCACACTTGCATTTAATGTTGGACGCCTTACATATATACTTTGTTAGGAATTTCTCTACTGGGCTTTATGCTCACCCCTATGGGATTTTGGTGCATGTAAAAATGTGGTGATCCCACCGAACTGAGGGCGTGGGTATTTTTGTGAAGAGTAAATAGCTCTTTTATTTTTGTTTTGTAAAGCCAAGGGCTAAATGTGCATGGGTCCGAGAGGCCATTTTGTGTAACTAGGCCATTGCCTTGGAAGATGTAAGCCCTAAAGGGCATTTTATTATTTTGAGACTAGATGCTTCACATGTTATAGATTCAGGTGTTCTTTTATCGTTGAATGTATATCCACATGTGAATATTTTGTATAAACTCATTTATTAACTATGTAAAGATGGATGGGTTATTGTGACTGATGAATGATTGTTAATTAATGTGGACAGTTCGTGTTGAATTATTTCGAGGCGTTACAAGCCTTGTGTCTTGTGTCTCTTCGCTTGAGCGAGCAGTATTGCGCTCGAGCGTGTGTCTACGTCTCTTTTAGACCTGAAGGATGGCATTCTTCACTCGAGCGAGCTTTCTTGCACTCGAGCAAGTGAGCCCTATGTTTTGTATTTCTTTGCTCGAGCGAGAACTCTTGTGCTCGAGCATGCATCTGTGTTGCAAACCTCAAGCTTTGCATTGTTCGCTCGAGCGACGCTTCTTGCACTTGAGCGAGGTTCTTTTGTGTTGGGTCGCTCGAGCGACAACTTCTTTGCTCGAGCGAGCCTCGTATATATCAGTTTGCAATAGCGGGTTTTACATCACTTTTTCATCCCCTTGTCATTCCAAACCCTAAAATCGACAGCCTCTCTCTCTACACACACTCTCTCTACAAATACTCCATGTTCTAGAAGTTTTCTATCCTAGTCTCTTTGTAAAAAGGGTAGAGTATCGTGTGGGCTATCATTTGATCTAAAAAAGTTGGACTTTGGAGCATCTTGGGTTTTTCCTCTTCATTACCTTTGAGCTTCTCCATTTGAGGTAGGGATAATCTACCCGTTTTTATGGGTTTTAACATAGACATTAGTAATTTTGTATAAATGGTGAGATTTGGTAATTTTGGGAAGTTAGGGTTTGAAATTTGAAATGTTTGAATGAGGGTTTTCTATCTTTGGACTTCATTGTGTGTGTGAGGTCTTGAAAATGGGGATATTTGGGTAGAATGGATGAAATTTGGTCTCAGGATCAATGTTTGAAAAAAAGGAAAAAAATGCCCTAATTGAATTTAAATAATTAATTTGTATAATTAATTTGGTAAATTGTGCGAATATGAAATTGGGTTGAAAATCTTGAAATTGGGAGAAATTGCGATTGAATGGTGCAGTTGGATTGATAAATCACTCACCGATAGAAAATGTAATAAATTATTTGTTTGATAGATTTATTTAACTGTTTAAAAATAACTATTTTTGGCTATCAGTGGAGGATAGTCTTGATTGTTGTGGACATTGCATGATGATTAGAGAAATTGAAACTAATCAATTGGATTATGTCATTGAATATGACAGTGGAATTAACGCATTAAATATGTGAATTGTTGGGTCATTGTATATGATTATGTGTTTAAATACATTGTACATGTATATTTTGTGGGAAGAGATAGGAGATGTACTCCATTTGTTTGGGAGGAGATAGGAGATGAACTCCATTGATAATTAAGTTAGCCAGAGTGTCCATGGTGAAAGTCCCGAAATCTTTTATATATTTGGGTGTCGGTTCCCTCGGACGTAGTTCCGTAAAATGGCAAGAAAATGGAAGTGTTAAAGGTTGTTGATTATTGAATTGTTGATATATGAGTTGTAGTCTCATTTTAAATTGTTTGGATAATATTAGATAATGTAAGTGGACTGTTTTGGATAAATGAAAGGAAGCGGTTTGTAAATGTTGATTGGTTATAGAAAGAATGTAAGTTGACTTATAAGTGTTAAACATTTATCGAATGCTTATGTTTTAGTTAGTTCCCATGTAATGTTTAGCATATCTCTACTGGGCTGTGGCTCACCCTACTTGAGACACCATTTTCTGGTACAGGTAATATGCCGCCTTCAAGGACATAGCTTGGGAGGTTTAGGGGCTGAAGTTTTCTTTTTGTTGTTACCCTTTTTGTGTTACGTGTAATTCAAGCCAAGGGCTTTATATGTAAAAGAGTTAGAACTCTTCTTTTGTGTCACCAAGTGTAAACTTGGGAGGTTGTAAGCCGTTAGGCATCCATTTTTGTTGACAAGCATGTAACATCTTTTGTAAAGAACATCCTGATGTATGGTATATATTATTTTTTCTATGTTTTACAGATCTTGTGAATGAATGAGTTATGTCTTATTTTGAGGGCATTACAACTTGGTATCAGAGCGTACTGGGTTTGAATACTTTGGGTATGTGGGAAGTGGTTAGTACCACAATGGGTTTGTCTCGCTTGTTAGAGACTTATGTATGATAATATGTGCTTATATGATAACATGCTTATGTGATTATATGGGTATGAGATTTGGTTTCTAGGATGTTGCTCGGGTCCATGGGTTTCTGGGAGTTCTATTGGAAAGGCACTTGATCACTGCCGTTTCTAACTGAAACTCTAGCAACGCCACGGGATGGTCATTATCCGAAAATGAAATTCGTAAGTGCTTATTTGATTATGTGCTTATGTGGAGTGAATTACAATTGTCCATCGTATTAGGATGTGAGTGAAATAGCTTCAACATATATGTAAATGTGCTAATGTCTTTGTTACCTTTATTAGGATGTCAGGACGAGGTCGTGGTGGTAGGCGTGGTAGGCGTGGAAGGCAGGAAATGCCCATACCGGATGAGATTCCGACGCAAGAGGAGGGTGTTGGTCAAGCCAACGTGGCTGAGCCAGTAGGTCAGCAGGCCATGGGTGTTTTAGCCCGTGAAATGACCAGAGCATTGAGGGAGTCTATGGACATTCTCCGAGCTAAGAATCAAGTCCAAGCCCAAGTAGCTGAGGCAGGGCCGTCTTCTCTGAAGAGGGAGTTCTTCCGGTCAAATCCGGATGACTTTTTAGTTGACCCTAAGGAGCCACTGAAGGCTGATGAATGGCTTCAACAGATAACGAAGACGTTTGCGATGCTTGGCATCGAAGACGGAGGTTTGCGGGTGACCTTGGCATCCTTCCAGCTGAAGGGAGACGCGGGTTAGTGATGGAAATATGTGCGAGGGTGCATAGGAGGGACTTGTTAGGCCTTCGTTGGAGCTTTCCAGGACAAGTATATGCCGACTACGGTGAGCAAAAAGTTAAGGGATCAGTTTTCTCAGCTCAAGCAGTTGAATACACCAGTGGCAAAGTTTGAGGCCACTTTTGCCAGCCTATCTAGGTTTGCACCGGAGTTGGTGACGACTAAGGACCGTAGGTGTTTGGAGTTTGAGAAGAAGTTGAGGACCGGACTCATGTTTCGAGTTACTAGGTCCATGATTAGGGATTATGGTTGCCTTGTGGAGGCTGTAGCCCATCTTGAGACCATTACGCATGTGGAGGAGGAGAGGATGAGGGGCTCTAGGAGGAGTCAGGATGGCCAGGGGGACGGTAAGAGGCAGAGGGGTTCTAACCCTCAGCAGTCCCAGGGAGTGCATTCTAGATCTACCTTTCCAGTACTGAGTTTGGGTTGTGAAAGAGGCGGTCAGGGAGACATCACCTGTTACAAATGTGGTCAGTTGGGTCACAAGTCTCTAGCTTGCCCGCAGAGAGGAGGAGGGCAGCGTGCAGCATCATCTTTGGCCCATTCTCAAGGCCAGAGTCAGGGCAGAGGCCAGCCGCTCACTTGTTATCAGTGTGGACAGGTAGGGCACCTGAAGAGATTTTGTCCACAGTTGGGTGACACACCTGGTGCATCTGGTTCGAGGCAGACACAAGGTCACCAGTCGGCACAGTCAATTCTGGCCTTGAGGGCCAATCAAGAAGCCTCTTTAGCTCAGTTTGTGCAGTAGTCTTATGCTCTAAGAGGTGAGCAGGTGGATCAGAGGCCTACGAGGCACGTGTACGCTGTTACGGCGCCGGATCTTGTACCTGCTCCATCAGTAGTGAGAGGTACCTTTTTGTTTTGCAACTCGGTTGCTAATGTGTTAATTGATACGAGTGCATCCCACTCTTTTATATCTTCAGCATATGGATTTGTATTGGGCTTGGAGTTGGCGCAGTTAGCATCTCTTATTTGTGTAGTATCACCATTGGGAGCAAGATGGTTCTGAAACAGGAGTGTCAGGGTTGTGATATAGAGGTTGCCGATCATCGGCTTCCCTTTTCTTTTATGCTAATGGATATGTCTGGAATTGATGTGATTTTGGGTATGGACTGGTTATCGTCATACTTGGCTGTTATAGATTGCTACCATCAGAGGGTTACTGTATGTACCTTGAACGGAGATTGTTTTCATTTCTTGGGAGATAGGATTGGTAGAGTCTTACCATCGGTGTATGATCTGCGAGGGCGAAGTAAGCTTAGTTGTTTTCTCTCTAACTTTATAAGTAGTGAGTGTGATGAGACCCAGACTGAATTGCCAAGAGTGTTTGTGAGTACTCGGACGTTTTTCCCGAGGATCTTGTTAGTTTACCATCCCATCGAGAGATCGAGTTCCCTATTGACTTAGTGTCTGGCACGACACCGATTTCCATGGCACCATTTCGTTTTGCCCCAGCCAAGTTGAGTGAGTTGAAGATTCAACTCCAGGAGTTGCTAGATAAAGGTTTTATTCGCTCTAGTACTTCGCCTTTAGGAGCATCGGCCCTCTTTGCTAAAAAGAAAGATGGGGCTTTGAGACTTTGCATTGATTACCGAAAACTGAACTGGGCTATGGTTAAGAATAAATACCCTATGCCTTGTATAGATGATCTGTGTGATCAGTTGAAAGGATCTCGTTGTTTCTCTAAGATAAACTTGAGATCGGGTTACCATCTGTTGAGGGTCAAGGATAAGGATATCCCGAAGACGGCATTCCGTACGCGGTATGGCCATTATGAGTTTCTGGTGATGCCTTTTGGGCTCACCAATGCACCAGCTGTGTTTATGGACTTGATAAACCGGATCTTCCAGGAGTTCTTAGATCGCTTTGTGGTCATTTTGGTGGACGACATTCTTATTTATTCACCTTCGGAGGAGGAGTACGAGGAACACTTGTGGGTAGTGCTTGAGTTGCTTAGAGCCCATAAGCTATATGCTAAGTTTGGGAAGTGTGAGTTCTGGCTAAGAGAGGCTAAATTCTTAGGCCACGTGGTATCCGGGGAAGGGTTGACTGTAGATTCATCCAAGATAGAGGCAGTGCAAGACTGGGCACAGCCTAAGAGTGTTTTTGAGATCCATAGTTTTCTAGGATTGGCTGAGTATTACTGTCCATTTGTGAAGGATTTCTCCAAGCTAGCTTCGCCTTTGACTAGATTGACGCCGAAATGGGTCAAATTTGTGTGGAGTGAGACTTGTGAAAAGTCGTTCCAACAGCTTAAAGTTAGACTTACCACCGCTCCAGTTTTGATTATTCGAGAAAGGGGTTTGGGTTATGTAGTGTATTGTGATGCCTCACGAGAGGGTTTGGATTGTGTATTAATGCAAGAGGGGAAAGTAGTAGCCTATGGCTCGCGACAGTTGAAAACACACGAGAGGAATTACCCTACTCATAACTTAGAGTTAGCAGCTGTGATTTTTGCCTTGAAGATTTGGAGGCACTATCTGTATGGTGAGAGATTTGAGGTGTTCTTGGATCATAAGAGTCTGAAGTATCTGTTTACACAAAAAGACTTGAATTTGAGGCAGAGACGGTGGATGGAGTTCATAGAAGATTATGACTTCGAGTTGCATTATCATCCAAGGAAGGCCAATGTTGTGGCCGATGCCCTAAGCAGGAAGTCTATTAGTGATGTAGCATGTACTGCTATTCGAGAGTGGGAGATATTGGGTGCACTTGGGGAGTTTGACTTGTATCTGGTGAGTCTGTTGAGTCTGCAGCCCTGTTTTCTGTGGTTTCACAACCTACACTTGTGAACCGAATGTTAGAGGCATAGAAGGATGACCTTGAGGCGGAATCCCTCCGGGAGAAGATCTCCAGTGGAAAGGTAGAGAAGGGTTTGACCGTGTATCCTGACTTGAGTGTGAGCTACCGAGACCGTTTGTTTGTGTCGAAGTCTTGCCGAGAGGAGGTACTCCGAGAGTTTCGCCATTCGCGCCTTGCGGTGCATCCGGGAGGCACAAAGATGTATCATGATTTGAGTCACCAGTTTTGGTGGAGGGGTATGAAGAAAGATGTGGCGGTGTTTGTGTCAAAGTGCCTTACTTGTCAGCAAGTAAAGGCCGAACATTAGACGCCAGCGGGTTTGTTGCAATCCTTGCCTATAGCGGAGTGGAAATGGGAGCACGTCACGATGGATTTTTTCGTGGGTCTTTCGAGGACTCAATGGGGTAGCGATGCCATTTGGGTGGTAGTTGACCGGTTGACTAAGTCAGCACACTTTATTCCTATGCGCGTAAGAGATTCGGTAGATTATCCTGCCGACTTGTATATTCGGGACATAGTGAGGTTGCACAGGGTCCCAGTGTCGATTGTCTATGATAGGGATCCGCATTTTACTGCTAGGTTGTGGCAGAGTATGCAGAGTGCCTTGGGCACTAGATTAACTTTTAGCACGGCTTATCATCTTCAGACTGACGGGCAGTCCAAGCGCACTATTCAGATCCTTGAGGATATGGTTCGAGGCTGTGTCCTTGACTTTAAGGGGTCGTGGGAGAGACACCTACCCTTAGTGAAGTTTGCCTACAACAACAGTTTCCAATCGAGTATTGGCATGGCACCATTTGAGGCCTTGTATGGCCAACCGTGTAGATCTCCAATGTGTTGGTCCGAGGTGGCTGATGTACCTTTGTAGGCCCGGAGTCGGTTCGGGAGATGACGGAGAAAGTGGTACTTATCCGTAAGAGGTTAGTTACAGCCTAGAGTCGCCAAAAGAGTTATGCCGACCGTAGTCGTGGGAGAGACACCTACCCTTAATGGAGTTTGCCTACAACAACAGTTTCCAATCGAGTATTGGCATGGCACCATTTGAGGCCTTGTATGGCCAACCGTGTAGATCTCCAATGTGTTGGTCCGAGGTGGCTATCACCTTTGTAGGCCCGGAGTCAGTTCGGGAGATGACGGAGAAAGTGGTACTTATCCGTAAGAGGTTAGTTACAGCCTAGAGTCGCTAAAAGAGTTATGCCGACCGTAGGAGGAGACCTTTGTCATTCGAGATGGGTGATCACGTCTTTCTGAAAATATCACCTAGGCGGGGTTTGATGAGGTTTGGGAAGAGTGAGAAGCTGTCCCCTCAATTTATTGGCCCTTTTGAGATCCTTGAGCTGATTGGAGAGGTTACCTACCGTTTAGCATTACCGCCGCAACTATCCAGAGTGCATGACGTGTTTCATGTTAGTATGCTTTGGAAATATGAGCTGGATCCATCACATGTATTGGATTGCACCGACTTAGAGGTAAATGAGGATGCCTCGTATGAGGAGAGACCGGTGAGGGTCTTGGATAGACGGGACCAGGTTTTGCGAGGCAAGACAATTCCCTTAGTCAAAGTGTTATAGGAACATCATGGAGTTGAGGAAGCTACTTGGGAGCGTGAGTTGAAGGTCCGAGAAAAATATCCGGACTTGTTTATAGATGTTTGAATGTGTAGTGAAATTTTAGTTTTGTGTAAGAACTAAGAGAACATTGTATATGTTTTGAGATTATGAAAGTATTGAGAATGTTGAGTATGCTTCAGAAATACAAGTTGAATTTAAACATTGTATATGTTATTTAAGTTTTGGAAATATAAACTTGTTATAAACATTGAATATGTTTTGGAACATGATATAGTATGTGTTGAACTTAGTTAAATTTCAAATGAATGCATGTTGATAATGCATGTTGAGTTGTGCTGTATATGGTTCTCTTGAGAAGAGATGGAATGACTGGTAATGGTTCAAGATGGTGGGTATTGAATTATAATCATGTTGAGAATTGAGAAATCACAATTTTGAAACTTGTATAAAATTTCAAGGACGAAATTCTTTAAGGGAGGAGGTTATAGCGATCCCAATTTTTCCCCGTCATTTATTGTACTCCGAACTTAGGTTCCATGGTTGGTTGTTGTTATCTATATCTTGTTTCCATCCTTTAATTCCTTGTATTTGAGTTGTGGGATGTCTTGGGTAAGTTTGGAACAGGTTGGTTGTGAGTTGAAACATATGGTTGCTGCCCAGGATTTGGCTTCTTCGCTCGAGCGAAGCTTTTTGCGCTCGAGCGAGCCTTAGGTGTTTGCTTCTTCGCTCGAGCAAGGGTTTGTGCACTCGAGCGAGTATTGTGGGTCTTCAGGTTTCCGTTTCAAACGCAACTTTCACTCGAGCGAGCTTTCTTGTGCTCGAGCGGGCCTTGTGTCCTGTGTCTCTTCGCTCGAGCGAGCAGTATTGCGCTCGAGTGTGCGTATACGTCTCTTTTAGACCTAAAGGATGGCATTCTTCGCTCGAGCGAGCTTTCTTGCGCTCGAGCGAGCGAGCCCTATTGTAGACCGCCCAAACTTCCTCCACGCACGAGGGCGCGAATCGTAGTTCTTAGCTACTACAGTTCAAACTCATGTCACAGTTCTGAATCTAATCTCACAAAGTGCAATGTAAGACTGATAAATCACCAAAGAGTCCAAATCCGGCAAATCATTTTGGAAAATTGATTTTCATCTAAAAGTGCCAAACATTGACTGCTTTGCCAGATTTCAGAGTCGTTACCTAAATATTTTGTTTTGGGGAAATTTAGGAAACCCTGGCTCAGGAACTTGGGTACGAGGGGGGAATGACATGAAATGAGTACCCCCACTCGCCCGATCAAAGGATCGGCCTTTACTAACATGATATATTATTTTTGAAAACACATGCGTTCTTATTCCGGTTAATTAGCTGATCTTACTACGTGATGCACACAACATACAAGTATAGACTAAATCACTCAAGTTGGAACAAAACATCTCATATTTGTTTTTCGAAAATGGTTTGATAAATATTTTGTTTTGGGGAAATTTAGGAAACCCTGGCTCAGGAACTTGGGTACAAGGGGGGAATGACATCAAATGAGCACCCCCACTCGCCCGATCAAAGGATCCGCCTTTACTAACATGATATATTATTTTTGAAAACACATGCGTTCTTATTCCGGTTAATTAGCTGATCTTACTACGTGATGCACACAACATACAAGTATAGACTAAATCACTCAAGTTGGAACAAAACATCTCATATTTGTTTTTCGAAAATGGTTTGAAGTTGCTACTCGCAAGTAGGCTAAAACGCGGATTTGCCATCCTCAAGTGGGCTTAAAACACGATGATTTGCCACTTCAAGTGGGCTTAAAACTCACATCTCGATGAATTGTTCCAATTTAAGCAATCCAACCTTCATCCACAGACATTCATGCAGTTATATCAGTTAAGCAAATAGTCTCATGGCATGCATGCCAACATGGCAACATACACATCTCATGCAGTATGCTAAAGCATAAAAGCTTACCTAGTACTCCGAGCCAAAACAAAAGCTAGTTAGCAATCAATGCATGATCCTAGCTATGTTATCAATGCCTAATGCAACACATGCAAAATGCAATGAAATAGGCTCGGCTACCTAAGATGGCATATGAAATGCAACAATTGATACATGTATTCAAATTGGAGTTGAAATACAATGCAGTTTGTATGATGTGCCGAGCCCGATGCATGCAAGAGAAATGAATGATGCACGCATGCAAGTATAAGGATGCTAATTGAAATATGCGCTAATCTAACCATTGAAAGCGGGTAAATAAAAGGGAGAAAGAAATGAGGGTTGGAAGACATGCATCACACACACGCATCGCGACGGAGGGTCCGAATGAATCAACTAACTAGCTACGCTAAGCTAATTAATTACAAACCGAATTGAAACTAGCTATACTAACCCAATTAGAATATTACAATACAGATTAAACTACTTAATTACAAAAAAAGTAATTAACTACAACTAGCTAGTAAAGCGGTAAAAATGGCCTCACGGGAAGGGGTGCATGCATGCTCGGTTGGCTTCGCTCGGAAATCCATTACCGTGCCTCATGATGCTTCTGTTTGCACTGTTTTAGACTTCTAAAAATTGTGCCAACTTCCAAGATGCTTCTGATCCACCTTATGGACATGCTGAGGGGTGGTCGGCCAAGAGGAATGGCCATCAGCCAGAGTTTATGGCTATCGACCAATTTTGATAGCCGATCGGTAGACTAAGTGGTCGATCGACAGCTCTGATGACCGTTCGGCCACTGCTTCCTGCAAATTCCTCCTTTTTGCTATAACAGAGCACAAACAGAGGCATGGCAGTGTATTTGCAAGAAAATGTGTGTGCAACCACACTCCATATCATGTCTTAAGCTCAAAGGAATGTAGTGCTCGGCTCTCAAGCCACCAATCACGCATCTCAATGCATGATGGCCAAAGAGGTCGAGTGGCACAAATCAATGTCAATGAATGCACACAAATACCACATAAGACTGGATGAACCCCACCTTATCATACATGATCAAAGGTGTCGGTGACCTAAGGAATGAGGCACGTTTCATCACTTTGAGTACGAAACGTCCCTCGTTCCTTGCATTTGGATCAACATCCAATCCAAACACAATGCAATGCAATCAAACATGCAAACATAATGCTACATGCAACACGCAAATAACATGAGCATGCAACAACATGCTAACAACATGCGAATGTGACAACATGCAAACATGATGCAATGCAATAACATGCAAACAACAATGCAATGGCTAGGGCTATGAAATGCAATACTCAATGGACCAAACCAACCTTAAACAAGCCTCATGCATGCCAAGACAATGGCTAAAACATGCTGAAAATGAAGTCCAAATGCAAATACAAGCATGAATACACATTGGTTCACAACCAAGACATGAAGACACAACTCTCAAACACATTGAAGGCGTGGAAAATGTGAGAGTGTGACACTAAAATATGCTCTGAAATCATGTAAGGAATGATGACAAATCATGCACACAACACAAGCATAGCATGCTAGAAAGCTCGAAGCTTAAAGCTAGCAAAAGGGATTTGCACCATAGCCATATCAATTAAGCCCCAAAGAGTCAAGATGACTCAAAACAATCCCGAGGCAGGTCAAAACAAGACCAAAACATGCATGGACTAGAGCTAACACATGCTAGAATAACAAGCTCACTCATTAGGCATGCACGGCTCGTAAAAAGGACTTACACCACAAGTATAAGAAGCAAATGAGGGATGCTCTAACCCACCAAAAACAGAGTTGTATCATGGCAAAATAAGACCAAAAATACACTGAAATGGCAGCCCAAAAGCCTAGGCAAGATGGCATACATAAGGGCTCATATTTAAGGCATAAAGCATGACTCACCAAAAGCATTGAAATAGTGAAGCATGAGAGAGTATGGCCACACTACACATACTAAAATCACATACCAAATGATGCTAAATCATGAAAATTTCCCAAGCAATGCATGCTAGTGACTTGGAAACTCAAAGCTAGTGAGTAAGGTTGTACTACGGCTATACAAAGCAAAGCATGCATGAGCAAAACAACATAAAACAGAGCTTAAGCATGCTAAAACATGTGTAAAAGCTTGCTGGAGTTTAGCCAAAAACATGCTAGACTGATGGTCAAAAGCATGATGCATGTTAGGCTAGTGAATGGAAATGCACTACAAGTGCAAGGGGCATGTAAGAAGCTATCAAACCAACCCTTGACAGAGCCATAACATGCTGGAATAATGCCAAAAACATGCTAAGATGGAGCCTCAAAGAGGTAGAAAAACATGCTACTTTGATGAGCCATCAACACAAGCATACAAGAGAAGAGGAGGGGGGACGACCCCCTCCTATTTAAGACCTCAAAACACACTTTATACCACTGAAAATCCACTGGATTTCAGTGGCTAAAAGGCCAAGAGGAGATGATCTCGAAGGCCTAAAAGGATGGCACAAAACAAGGCCAAACAAGGCACAAAAAGGGAATAGACCACCCCCAACACCAAAGGTTCCTTAAAAAAACACTTTAAGCACTTCAAAACAAGACTTTCTTCAGTTGAAAGAAAGGCCTAAAACAGTATGCAAAAGGGGTCAAACACTTATGCAAAACAAGGCTTAAAAGGGGTAACAACTCAACCTTGAAGAACCACAGCAAACCAGTACTTCTGAGCCAAAGAAATAAACTTTGAGAGTCCAAACAAGGTCCTCTAGTACCTCAGCAACAAAGCAATGGTGCTTTACTAGGTGTTGTAGTGCAAAAGTGAAGACAAAACACACTTTTACTCAATATATATATATAGAGAGAGAGGGAAATATATAGAGAGAGATATATATGTTTTGTATCTCCAATTTTCAGAACCTCTGGAAAGGGAGAGGGACCTCCTCTTTTATAGAAATTCAAGTCCTAAGCTTGTTGGACAAGCTAAGGGCTTGGTTCAATCCCTCTATACACATGTATGGAGGATGAAATCTGTGCTCACCAGTTGTCACAGCTAGCACAAAAATATCTGCAAAAGAAAATAAAAAGACCTCGGCCAACAAACATGGCCGATCGGCCAAAAACGGTGTCAACCGGCCAAAAATGGTGCCGACCGGCCACCACTGATGGCCGATGGAGAGAAGAAAAGGCCGATAGGCATGAGGCCTGGCCGATGGGCTGGCCAACAAGCCTCCCCCTTCCCTCAGAAACAAAACCAAAAGCTCTTGGTCCACAACCAAGCACAAAACAGACAAGTTGAGAGGTTCTAAGGCAAGGCGCGTAGCCGAGACCTTCAGGAACTCAAAACGAACACGAGCATGGATGATCATCGAGTGTTCAAACGATGACATCCAAGTCGTGAGGATGGTCAAAAATGGGGTGTCTATAGTTGCCCCTCTTTGACAGAACTCGAAAGTCATAAGATGACGGGAGTGAATGTCAAAGCCCAGAGACGACCCATTTTTGACAAGGCTGAAGACTTAGACAAACATACAAGACAATAATAAGATGCGCCTGCAAGCAGGGGCAAGATGCAAATGACATGCACAATGAAGAACATAACTTATGATTGTGCAAAGAGGGCTGTAATGAAGCATTCATGCAAAACAAATACATCATTTTAAGCAAGCGAATAAGAAACAACAGTCTCACACATTCCAACAGAAAGGATGTAAGAAAATTATACAATTCTTACTGCGTCTTACGCGGAGAAGGCTTAAAGCGACTACCAAGAATACTCGGAGTCTCAAATGAAAAACCTCCTAGCGTATCAAACGCAAAAGGAGAAAGGCATCCAAACGCATGTCAAATGCAAGAAGAGAAGGGTACGTCCAAACGTATGTCAAATATGAAAGGAGAAAGGTAACCAAGAGAGTTCGAGGGAACAGGAATGATCTCACTGGGAGTTCCTCTGACTGAAACACACACACCATATCGCCTAGTTGTGCCAGCTTCACATGAACCGTACAGACAATATCGTGCCTGCACAAAAGAGAGATTTTGACAGGTACAATATAATAGGAACACATGATCAGCGCTATATCAAGATATAACTTCAATACAAGATAAAAGCGTGCACATATGATGCCGATGGAAAGGTGCATAAAAATGCATGGGAGACGTGCATAACAAGGCAAGCGAAATAGTGCATAACAATGTAGGGGAACATTGCAAAACAATGCAATTGAAGAAGTGCATAATAATGCAAATAGAACGTGCGTGACAATGCAAGTAAAGTGTGCATAACAATGCAAGTAACGTGCGTGACAAGGCAGGTAAAGTGTGCATAACAATGAAAGTAAGGTGCGTGACAACGCAGATAAGGTGTGCATAACAATGCAAGTAAGGTGCTTGACAACGCAGATAAGGTGTGCATGACAATGCAAGTAAGGTGCGCGACAACGCAGATAAGGTGTGCATGACAATGCAACGAGTGTGCGTGACAACACAAGTAAGGTGTGCATGATAATGCAACAAGGTGCGTGACAACACAGGTAAAGTCTGCATGACAATGCAAGTAAGGTGCGTGACAACGCAAGTAAGGTGTGCATAACAATGCAAGTAAGGCGCGTGACAACGCAGATAAGGTGGGCAAGACAATGCAAGTAAGGTGCGTGACAACGCAAATAAGGTGTGCATGACAATGCAATGAGTGTGCGTGACAACGCAAGTAAGGTGCGTGACAACGCAGATAAGGTGTGCATGACAATGCAAGTAAGGTGTGTGACAACGCAGATAAGGTGTGCATGACAATGCAACGAGTGTGCGTGACAACGCAAGTAAGGTGTGCATGACAATGCAACAAGGTGCGTGACAACGCAGGTAAAGTGTGCATAACAATGCAAGTAAGGTGCGTGACAACACAAGTAAGGTGTGCATGACAATGCAATGAGTGTGCGTGACAACGTGCATGACAATGCAACGAGTGTGCGTGACAACGCAAGTAAGGTGTGCATGACAATGCAACGAGTGTGCGTGACAACGCAAGTAAGGTGTTCATGACAATACAACGAGTGTGTGTGACAACGCAAGTAAGGTGTGCATGACAATGTAACAAGTGTGCGTGACAACGCAAGTAAAGTGTGCATGACACTGCAACAAGTGTGCGTGACAACGCAAGTAAAGTGTGCATGACACTGCAACATTATGATGCATATTCTATGCAAGAGGGAGAAATGCATATTCTATGCAAAATAACAAAAATGCATGTTTAATGCAACATGCATGCTCCATGCAATGTAATCGTGGATACATATCCAATAGAACATGCATATGCCATGCAAGCGTGACAATGCATATTCCAGGCGATCATGCAAAATTCATGCTCCACGCAACAACATAGAAATGCACATATTCAATGTAAGCATGGTAAAGGCATGTTCTCCGCAATATTGAGATACAACCTCAAAACGAGATGAGGCATGCTCAATGTAAGAGTGAAAAGGCGCGTAACAAATGCACACCTTGCAAACATGACAGAAACACTGTAATGCAACATATTCAAAACCAATTTTGGAACCTTGCAATATTCAAGAGGATACAAAAAAAGGATACACCTTGTGCGTATCGAGTGCCGCACACGGAAGACACGGTTCGAGGTCACCACGGAGGCCGTTTAAGCTCAAAAGTGTATTTTCTGGCACTTTGTTGAGAGATGGGGGTACAAATCAACAGAAATACCCCAAACAAGGGCATTACAAGTCCATCGACCACCAGGGGGAGCCATCGGCCACCCATCGGCCATCAAACAAGCTTATCGGCCAACAATTTGGCCGATCGGCCAAAAGTGGCAGATTCAAGGCAGTTTTTTCCATTTGCCTCAGGTCTTTAAGTATAGGGTTTCAAACCCTGTTCTACCACTTCCTCTTTGCCGAAAAAACACTCCCTCTTGCTCTAGATCATTTTTCCCCTTAGATCCGTGCTTCAAACACATTTTCCAACGTCCCAAAAACATTTGATTCGCGAAACGCTCATTGTTTTACACACTTTGAACCGATTGAAAAGTGTATTCAGTGTCCCATTCTTGATTTCCATCACTTGGGGTTTGTTTCCCCCGAGTTACCCTTGATCTTTGTGCCCTCTTCCAGACTTCGACATTTTCTTCCATTTTTCACCCCTCGAGGTTGACTTTTGGTTGACTTTTGGCATTCTTGCCCATTTTCCATACCTTCAACCATTTTCTCCCTCTTCTCAAGATGGCAGATGATATTCCATATGGTGGGGCTCCTCCAGGGATGGAGATGGATCCCAAGTTCGAGCTCTTGCCACTCAGTGTTCGACCTTTCGACCCGGCGACGTACTAGCCCGAGGTACATGTGTTGTCTCCCAACAGTATTTGCTAGTTCAAGAGCTTCGCACGAGGTGCTCCAGAGGGCCTCCTGCTACGCGAGCCGGGGTCGCATTTATCCTTTGGTACCACTGAGGTATACTCTTCCCTTTACTTTCTGCAATGTAGGTCATACATCTTGGATAACCAATACTGCTCTTTATCTGATTAACCCCAAACACACTTGTACACCGCATGCGTAGTTCATTCTGAGCACATTCATACACTGATATCTCTGTCAATTCGAACATATGTACACATTGTATTTCTATCAATTCCGAACACATGCATACACTGTATTTCCTGACACTACTCCGCATCTATTTGTCTTGAACACAGGGAGATTCTCATGCCTTCTGGGGGTATGGGAACACCATTGCACGCGACTGGTACATGGAGCTACCCGATGATGTATGCCACATCGTCGATCAGGCCGGTTTTGGCATTTTCTGCATGGGACTCTTGCGCCTCACTGCGAGTCGACCTCTCCTAGGCGCGCTAGTGGAGAGGTGGTGGAACACCACCGATTCCTTCCACCTTTCTACAGCAGAGGAGACGACGATGACTCCCTTCGACTTCTCCATACTCACCGGCATCGGAGTGGGGGGTGATCCGATCCCCTTCGACACTGATATGGGCGAGTATGATGCTACCCAGATCTTTTTGCTCGCCATTCGCCCACCTCTCTCCCAACCAGGGTTCGTAAGGTATTCATGGTTCGAGGACCAGTTCAAAGAGGAGAAACCGACGACCCGCGAGGAGGTCGAGCACTATGCTCAGGGGTTTCTCATGTTCTTGTTGGGCACTACTCTCTTCGCCCACAGGGCGAACACCGTTGGCCTTTACCTTTTGAGCGCACTGGTGGACGTGACTCGCATCTGGCGCTATGACTGGGACGGCGCAGGCCTGGCCACACTATACAGATATATGAGTCCTTCATCTCGCCAGAGTGGGCACCTGCTAGGAGGCTATTGGCGAGCATGGGAGGTACACCTTTCCTTTATGCTTTACAATCCTATTTGACATTATCTGTACACCACGCACACTGCATACACGCAATCTGCTTTACACTGGCTGTACACTACAGACACTGCACACTATTCTCTGATATCTACTTTATTTGTATACTGCTTTACTAATAAACATACTCACTATTGCCCTTTGCATTCTGTAGTTGTGGGTATATGTCTACTTCCCTAGGCTTGCTCCAGAGTCGGAGGGGGAGATGCCGCCCATGGTTCCATATTCACATCGGTTCGATTGGAGATGCGAGCGGAGGCCATAAGAGTCTTTCTTGTTCTTCCACAGATATTTTGACACTATAGCCGCAGCAGAGGTACTTCAAACCTTACAGTTCATTTGAGCTTTGCTTCATATTGCACTTTCGATAGCAGATAACAACCTGTACATCCTATCATTTGCAGATCACCTGGCAGCCCTTGGTAGTACATGGGCGGTCGGGAGACTGCTCGATTCTGGGTTTTACTTGAGAGTCCGATCTGCCGAGCGTGGTACTTGGAAGAGCGCTTCTTGCGGCAGAGCCTCGGTTTGCCTGAGCAGATAGTCCCGATGCCGCCTCCCTCGCACATGAGGCATACAGCGACGTATACCCCACTGGAGATGACTGATTACACGATCGGCTGGGATGCTGACTTCTTCAGGCTCGAGTGTGACTACACCGTCTTCATCGAGACATATCTCATACCGCCTTTGGCCAGTGTTCACCGAGGTGAGAGTGAGAGACCTGCAGCTCTAGCGGGGGGAGTGGGAGCACCGAGGGTGACCCAGGTCCATGGTAGGAGGGGTTCCCGGAGGGGGCGGAGAGCGAAGTGGCCAGACCTGCCCACTACCATGACATGCCGAGGGCAGGCTAGAGAGACTTATCAAATTCCCATGGCTCCTCCCCCAGTTGATCATGAGCTCATCGGAGTTCGAGGCTCGACCCCGGTATATGCTATACCTTACATTCTGATCATTCATTTCATTTCCATTGATATCCCGCAGATTACTAATTACGTTAACACTTTTGCAGGCTTCGATAGAGTACACTAGGCAGGCTCTGGAGCCGTCAGCTTCGGTGATGGGGATGCTGTAGAGGAGTATAGACCTGCTGAGTATCTACGGTATTCCGGTAAGTTCTCTCAACCTCTATCCTGAAACCCTCTGTAATCTATTCCATATTAATCTTATGCTTCACATTATCAATACTGCATTTGATACACCACATTCATATACCACTCACGGCACCGATATACTGCATCTCATACACTGGCCATGGCTTTCATATCCTGCTCACCGCAATCATACACTGCAATCATACACTGCTCACGGCGTTCGTACACTGTAATCGTACACTATAATCATATACTGCATTTGATATCATACTCAGTTTCGCATAGCATAACTGATGCATCTGCCAATTTGTTCTTTTCAGGCCCCATTCCAGATACCAGCCACAGCGGGTGCCTTAGTGGGACCATCAGTACCTCCCTGAGCAGCAGGGAGAGTGGGACGAGGGGCTCTAGCGCACAGCCGCAGCAAAGCTGGGCGTGCTTAGACCGGGAGTAGTTCATGGGCGCCTGCCCCAGATGATGACGAGTCAGATGAGGAGGCAGTAAGTCCACAGTCAAAGTCTTCTCATGATAGAGATGAGGCTGGAGACGGCTCGGGTTCAGACTCAGGCGGCGGAGCTGACGGCGGTGGTTCCGGGCCTTCGTCGTGGAAGAGGGCGAGGAGGGGTTCCCGCTCTTGAGGCGACTGGCGCCGATTCGGATGTTTTGCTTTTTGGCTTTATTTTTCTTTTTGCTAGTAGTTTTGCACATTGTATTGCCTCAGACAAGTTTTATTTTCTTCAAAACTTTGTACTTTTACAAATGAAAACATGCTGGAGTGAAAAACAGCTTTTTTTATTGAAAAAGTGTTACATTTATACATTCTAAGCATCGCACCGCATCGCATTACATTACACAACATGTAAATGAGATTGAACTTTGTTTGAAAATTGCACACTCGGATTGCATTGCCTTAATCAGGTAGTGAACCAACTAACAGCTGAAAGAACAAAACAACTCAATAAGCAAAACAAGGACTTGACGTGCTAACAAAATGTAAATACAACTCGATAAGCAAGACAAGAACTTAACAATCAATGCAATATACAACTCGATAAACAAATTGAAGTAACACAGGCATGACTTCGCAAAATCGTCGCAAAAAGGCATTCAAAGTGGAACAAGTCACATGTTCTCAACACCTCCAACACATGGACAACTTCAGAGGACAAAGGAAGGGCCATCGGCCAAAGTAGAAGGCCATCGGCCACAAGAAATGACCATCGGCCACCAATACTAGCCGATCAGCTAAAAAGATGGTTGGTCGGTCATAATTACTGGCCGATCGGCCAAAAATGGCAAGAACCTCCAGAATGCTGCCACCTGTCTTCCACTCAACACCTTATCTTCTACGAAAGCCCCAGCTTCGTAGTTTCTGCATTTCAACTAAGTTTTTGCACCAAATGGAGGCATTTCTTGTCCAAAATCTCACAAATTAGATTGCTAACTTGGATGGCTTGGAAAAGCTGAATTTCTGGGGCTTTAGAGTAAATGCACTATTCACGTTGAACCGCACCCCGCTGCATTTTCCGTTCCTCCATGCCGCGGCAAGGTGTTGGAATCCGGTAACTCATGTTTTTAGCTTTGGCAAACAAGAGATATGTCCCACTTTCGAAGACTTTCAAGCTTTGATGGAATCCGAGCGCGATGAAGAGATCTTGCCCCAATTCTGCTTCGGCCATATCCAAGCCTTGGGACAGATATGCGGGCTCACTTTGCATGACGCTCGGTCATTGATTCGCGACGGAGAACTGGACATCCCCAGCTTGATTCATCTGTTTTTCTGATGCTGGTGACCGCGACGATCATCACTAGTAGGGTCTTCGGCGACATGCGCTTTGCTTGTGCATATTGTCTCATTTCTTGCTTGCCCCAGGCTCCGAAGGATCTAACGTCCGTTTGATTGAGGTTGCCGAGGGCTTAAAAGAGGGCAAGAGCTGCATCGCCATGACACTAGCTGAGACATTGATGGGTTTAGATGCTTTTCATCGCTGAGAGATGACTAAATTCACGGGGAATCCACTACTGCTGCAGGTAATGTTTCCCACCCTATCTCACATATATTTCTCACATCACTTGGCCCTCAGGCTTGGTTTTTCTCTCAAAATCCTTTTCTCACTTTCCTCTCCACCTATACCTCTCTATTCTTTAATCTCTCATTTTTCATATTTTTCCAGATATGGTTAATGGATAAACTGAAGGTTATGGACTCATGCCTGACATATTCAGCTCACGGCTATTTCTTCCGGCGACGTCTAGTCAATGCTCCAGATGAGGGATGGTGGTGCGAATGGATGTGCAGTTTGTCTACTGCCCACATTGCTTGGTGTTGCCCCTGGCTCAATTTTCTGACGATGAGCTACAGCATGTCTCGCCAGCCAAGAATTCAATTGATCGGCCTGACACACTGTGTCTTTTACTTCCCATTCCGATTCCGGCACCAATTTGGGCATGATCAGACTTGCCCGGAGGAAGGGATAGAGTACCCTGACGCATTTCCAGTCTGAGGTGCACAGCTAGCTCAGAATGCCCTAGCATAGAGGATGAGAGAGCTTCTGGCCCCCCCTCCTATTTTCAGTTGCACCCTCTCTAATGAGTGCATAGCTTGGCTTGATGAAGAGGCACAGGTTGGGCCTAGTTTGGCATCAGAGGCTTCCACAAGCTCTGGAAGGGGGCGCAGGAACACCTGACTATGCCCCGAGTTTATTACTTTAATCAGTACTTTCAAGTTTTCTTTATGAATGTAATAAACTTCAATTTGTATTCAAGAGTATGAGAACTCTATACTGAAATCAATGTAATTGAAGGTGGTGGGTACTGAAAATTTTCTGTTTGGTCCAAAAATGGTCTAAGTCGTAAAAAGATCAATTTGAGCAAAATCAACTTTTATTAAAACTTTTCAAAACCATTTTCGATATGGATCACAATTGGACACGCCCGAGATCTATCACTGAGATGTACAACCCCGGATCCCAGCAACTGGAAAGTTGCCCCTAGTCTGAATAGCACTGCACTGGAGATCACAACCGAGCTCTTGAATGCAGAATAAACAACGATGACCAACAAGATCACACAAACAAAGTTGATTTGGAAGTGTTTATGGCTAGACTTCAGAATGAAGTTGCCTATATATCCTAAAAGTGGGAATCAAGCCTTACGTAGTTTGGATCTGGTTCACTCATGTATTAACACTCTCCTTTTGCGCTCTAACTTTTGCCAAGGCCCCCCTTTCTAGGTTTTCAACCTTGCGAGCTCAGTTTTTATTATTTCAAATTTTTCATGCTTTAACTTTTGCCTAGGTCACCCTTTCGGGTTTTTGACCTAGCGAGCCACTCAGGGAAAGTATTTCTTCAACTTGTCCATGTTGATCAGCTGGGAGAACTCTAGGCCATCTAGGTCCATCAGAACGACAGCTCCACCCGACCAGATAGACTTGATGATGTAAGGGCCAGTCCAATTGGGTTTGAACTTGCCCCAAGGGTCGTGGATGGGAGCTCGGTTGTCTTTGAGAACTAGATCCCCTTCCTTCAAATTCCTGGACTTAACCTTTTTGTTGAAATCCCTAGCAATTCTTCGTTGATAACCCTGGACGTGATACAGTGCTTTCAACCTTCTTTCATCAAAGGGCATGAGTTCTTCGAACCTGGTTTGCTGCCAATCTGCCTCAGCTATCTGACACTCAGCCAATACCCGAAATGACGGAACCTCAACTTCGATAGACAAAGCAGCCTCCATCTTATAAACCAAGGAATACGGGGTTGCCCCAGTAGAAGTTCGAATTGAAGTCGGGTAGCCCCACAGAGCAAATGGTAGCTTATCTGGCTAGTCCCGGTAGGTTTCCACCATCTTCTGCAGAATGTGTTTGATGTTCTTGTTGGCGGCCTCAACTACTCTGTTGGTTTACGACCTATATATAGATGACTTATGAAAAGCCACGTTGTACTTCTCCAACAAGTCGATCACCTCCTTCTTGAAATGGGAACCATTATCCGAAATAATCTCATTCGGGTCCCCGTAGCAACAGATGATGTTGTTCATGATGAACTTAGCGACATGCGATGCTTTCAACACCGCGTAAAATTGGGCCTCAAGCCACTTCGTGAAGTAGTCTATCGCTGCCAAAATATACTCATGCCCATTGGACCCCTTCGGAGTGACAGCCCCAATCACATCAATCCCCCAGACCGAAAACGGCCATGGCGAAGTCATGTTGTACAGCTTCGACGATAGAATGTTCATGCAGTTTGCATAGATCTGGCATTTGTGGCATCGCCGAACAAAGCCAATACAATCCTCCTCTATGGTGGACCAGTAATAACCCTGTCTAAGGATCTTCCGGGCTAGCATCACCCCGTTCATGTGCGCTCCGCACTCGCTTCCATGGATGGCCTCCATCAGGCACTTGGATTCTTCAGCATCAACGCATAGCTTATGCATCCCGAGATGACCCCTCTTGTACAGTTTATCCTCGCCAACAATGAACTGTGCAGCCATTCTTTAAATTGCCCTCTTATCTTTGGCATTTTCCCTTGGTGGATACACCTCCTTTTCCAAGAAGTTCCAGATGTCGAAATACCAGGGATTCTCATCTTGTACCTCATCTATGGTTGCAATCAGCTCGTAGGCTGGCACGAATTTCTGTTCGATGATGATCGGACGCATCCGGACTCCAAAAGGGATGTCTATCATAAAAGATAGAGTTGCTAATGAATCAACGAACCTATTGTTCTCTCTTAACAAATGAGCGAAATTCAGTTTCTCAAACCGAGGAATCAAAACGTCCAAGGTCTGGTGGTAGATTCTCATCTTTTCTTCTTTAACTTTCCAATCTCCTTTAGCTTGAGATACAACAAGGTTCGAGT
>NW_021025958.1:99589-112654 GCF_004153795.1 Camellia sinensis | reverse complement strand
GTTGAAGCAGAATGCAGAATAAAGCAGAAATGGCAGAGCCGTGTGTTGTGCAGTGTATTGTGTGCAGTGTACAGTGTGAGCAATGTACAGTCAGTGTGAAGCAGAATGTATTCCGTGTGCGTTGCATTAGGCATTTAAACATGGACTTGGATCATGCATTGATTGGTAACGAGTTCTTTGTTTTGGCACGGAGTACGATGTAAGTATTTATGCTTTAGCATCCTTACATGGGTGTGAGTGTTGCCATGATAGCATGATTACCATGAGGCTAGTTGCTTACGTGATATTACTGCTTGAATGCCTGTGGATGGAGGTCGAATTGCTTAAATTGGGATAACACATTAAAACTGTGAATTTTAAAGCCCACTAGATAGTGGCAAAACCATCTTTTCTAAAAGCCCACTTGAGGGTGGCAAAACCTGCATTTTAGCCTACTTGCGAGTAGCAAACCATTTTCAAAACAAACATGAAATGTTTTGTTCCAATTTAGGCGATTTGGTCTATACTTGTTTGCTGTGCGCATAACATAGTAATTCTAGGCTAATATCCAGAATAAGAACACATAAACGTTTTCAAAACAGAATATCACGGTTAGTAGAGGCCGGTCTTCGGACCGGGCGAGAGGGGGTGCTCATAGCTGACCTTCCCCGATCGTACCCAAGTTCCCGAGCCGAGGCAACTTTGGTGATGACGGACACGTGGCCTTTGGCACCGAGTCAGGGTTTCCTAAATTCCCCCTTAATAAAATATTTAGGTGGCGACTCTGTATCTGGCAAAGCAGTCCATGTTTGGCACTTCTTTCAAAATCTGTTTTCTCAAAACGATTTGCCGGATTTGGACTCTTTGGTTCAGATTTAGAACCGTGACACAAATTGAGTCCGAACTGTAGTGAGGCCCACGGGCGCGCTACAGCAGCTTGCTGTTCAGTATGTACCATGCTCAAACTGCCCGGATCTCGAGCAAAACTCTTAACACCGGTGCTTTCCGGCGATCCCTGCTGATTCTCGGCCATTCCGAGCACTGATGATGTTCTCGTTCCTGACAGTCCATGTCCTGGCTGAGGCTACTCAACAATATTTGGCTCATCACTGAGCCACCCAATAGTTTCTGCTGACCCATTCAGATCAAACCAGTTGACAGTCACGTCCCCCGGATCCTGTTCATTGAAGAATTGCAAATTCGCGATATCCTCCTCCAGTTCTGCTAGGTCATCTAACCCCTAACTAGGTCCATCCTCCCGAATCACACTGATCTCTGCCCCAACTAGCAATTCTACCCTCAGCTTAAGCTGATCCATTAATGTGATATAACCACTCAGGTTGTATGCAAAGCTCCCAAACCCCTTAGGCTCTGAATCATCATTCCCATCTGCCTCCGAAGTCAACCCAATTCTATCTTCGATAGTCACTACCACCGATTCAGGTTGGGTTTGGAAGGTGCTCAACATGCACAAGTCTATGCTATCCGGGATGAACACCTCAGGCTTGGGTAGGTGGGAGGGTGTGATATATATGCTAGGGTCGTATGACACAACCCTAGTTTGGATCAGGTTGATGCATTTAGGTGGTGGAGCTTGGTTATGTGGTGGGAGAGGGTTGGTTGTGACATTTGGTTTTTCTGGAGGTGTGATCACCCTATTGTCAATGAAATCCAGGATCTCATGACGCAGTCTATAGCATTGGTTGGTGTCATGACCATGCTGTTGGTAAAAGGCATAATATTTGGCTGGATTATGGGAAGCAGGAAGTTTGTCTGGTAATGGCCGCGACTCCAGGGGCTTCAAATGCCCTTTCCTGATTAGAACCGCCAGAGCTTTGGACAGGGGCATGTATAGTGGAGTGAAGGTTCTCTGGCCTTGGAGTGGATATCTGGCTGTTTGTGAGCTGGTACCGGACGCACCGGTGAACGGAGTAGCTGTAAGTGTTTTTGGAGTGGTGGTGGTGACTATACCCACATTAGAAGTTCTGGCAGCTGCAGCATTACTCGTGCCTACATTCAAACTGCGAGTAAACGCCCTTTTGGGCTGCTCTCTCTCATGGTCAATCAGAGCCTGCTTCATGGTATCCTCAATCTGTACCCCGATCTTGTGTAAATCTGCAAAGGTGGGAAAAGGTAGGACGATCATCTTTTGCATCAGTTTGGGTTGGAGGTTGCGCACAACCATCCGTATTTGATCCTTCTCGACCGGCCTGGTGGTCATCATAGAAGCTTTGGCTCTCTAACAGGTTACAAAGTCAGAGAAGCTCTCCTTTGGCTCTTGTCTAGTTGTCTCAAGATCACGAGTTGTGATCTCGATCTACGTGTTATAGGAGTATTGATCTACAAAGGCCTCAGTCATCTCCTCCTAGCTTCTCTTGACAGAGTCTTCCAACTTCACGTACCAAATGGCCGTGATACCCGACAGGGTCCGGCCGAAGAGCGAATGTTTTTGCAATCTGGAGAGGCCCATCGGCCATAGGATATTTGAAAACAGCCACAGATGTACCATGGGATCTCCAGAACCGTCAAAACGGTCTATATATGGCATCTTGAGCCGGTCCGGCAATGTCACCACTGCGTTAGTGTATCCATTCTCTATGTCCGGAATGGAATTGACCCCCTGGGCCCATTTGAACAACTTCTCAAGCTTACTCATCTTCAGAGCGGTTGGGTCCATCTCTGATTCAAACGGTGCATATGTTGAGAAGGCCGGTGTCTTTGAAATCTGTGGTAAAACCGGTGGCGGAACTGATCCCGTTGGGACGTCCATATCTTCCTGGACGTTTGCAGTCTCCCCGAGTGTTGGAACTCTAGGTGGGGGTGGGGATGGATGCGAAGCAGATGCTCCGGCTTGTTGCGGTTGTTGCTGCTGTTGTAGTCTGGCAAATTAACTCTGTTTGTTTTGCCACAACCTCTGCCTGGTGGGCAGCATCCCGTTGCATGGCTTGCATAGTCTCTTAGAGTTGACGCATCATGTCCTCCATATTGGCTGTGTGGTGCTGACCTGACTGAACAACAGGTATATCTCTCTCTGCGGTAGAAACGGAACCCTCAGCCCAACTACACATTGGTGGGGTGGATAAGGACCACTGATCTGGTAACCGCTGTACTGGTGAACGGTGCCTAACTGGCCTCCATCTAGTAACCGGGGGTAATGAAAGGAACACTGGTTGTCCATCTATCACATCCTCAGATCGATGAAGTCTTCGACCTCTGATCCAAAGGGCTTGGGGAATATCTGCCCGGTCTGAAGCAATGATACTAAACTATATTGCAAAAAGATAAATAAAGCATAATAAGGAAATAAACAACCAGAAAAATGGACAGCATACGGCTTAAATAAACACAACACACAGTCGGCATTTGTAAGCTGAATACACCGTTCCCAATACTGATCACTGTTCCCTAATCACTGCCTCAAATTTGATACCCTCAGGTAAACTGATTCCCCCAGATACTGATGCCCGCAAGCCTGATACCCAGACTTGCAAACTGATACATGCATTCCTGTAAAGACACACTCTAAAAGCACATAGCAAGCAAGTGAGAGCCAAAACACCCCTATGGAGGGATAGAGTTTCCCTGTCCTATCTTGTCAGGAACTAGGGTTTCACTACGCACATAGCGGTTTCAAACAACCTACAATCAGGTAAGCAACCTGTCCTAGTTTGGAATGGTCACTATGGATACCGATATGCACTAGGTTGAATGGTCAAAAAGGGTGCGTCGGTAAAAACTGAGGTTTGTGTTCTCATTATGACAGAGCCCGTAACCGGTCAACCTTATGGCACACAGCCTCCGGCAAATCGTTCAGGAATAGCAGATGGCAAACACGGTGTCCTAGGCACACCAATGCAAATACAATGCAAAGAAACATATAAGTGTAGTCAAAACAAGATATCATGAGTTTGAGTCAAGTTTTCTAAATCCCCAGTGGAGTCGCCAAAAACTGTAGACTGGCCGAACTTCCTCCACGCGCGAGGGCGCGAATCGTAGTTCTTAGCTATAACAGTTTAGACTCATGTCACGATTCTGAATCTAATCTCACAAAGTGCAATGTAAGACTAATAAATCACCAAAGAGTCCAACTCTGGCAAATCGTTTTGGAAAATCGATTTTAATCAAAAAGCGCCAAACATAGACTGCTTTGCCAGATTTCAAAGTCGCCACCTAAATATTTTGTTTTGGAAAAATTTAGGAAATCCTAACTCATGCCTAAGGCTACGTGTCCGTCATCACCAAAGTTGCCTCGGCTCGGGAACTTGGGTACAAGGGGGGAAGGTCATGAAATGAGCACCCCCACTCGCCCGATCAAAGGATCGGCCTTTACTAACATGATATATTATTTTTGAAAACACATGCGTTCTTATTCCGGTTAATTAGCTGATCTTACTACGTGATGCGCACAACATACAAATATAGACTAAATCACTAAAGTTGGAACAAAACATCTCATGTTTGTTTTTCGAAAATGGTTTGAAGTTGCTACTCGCAAGTAGGCTAAAACGCGGATTTGCCACCCTCAAGTGGGCTTAAAACATGATGATTGTCACTTCAAGTGGGCTTAAAACTCACATTTCGATGAATTGTTCCAATTTAAGCAATCCAACCTTCATCCGCAGGCATTCATGCAGTTATATCAGTTAAGCAAATAGCCGCATGGCATGCATGCTAACATGGCAACATACACATCTCATGCAGTATGCTAAAGCATAAAAGGTTACCTAGTACTCCGAGCAAAACAAAAGCTAGTTAGTAATCAATGTATGATCCTAGCTATGTTATCAATGCCTAATGCAACACATGCAAAATGCAATGAGATAGGCTTGGCTACCTAAGATGGCATATGAAATACAACAATTGATGCATGGATTCAAATTTGAGTTGAAATACAATGCAGTTTGTATAATGCACCAAGCCCGGTGCATGCAAGACAAATGAATGATGCACGCATGCAAGCATAAGGATGCTAATTGAAATATGCCCTAATCTAACCACTGAAAGCGGGTACATAAAAGGGAGAAAGAAATGGGGGTGGGAAGACATGCATCACACACACGCACACTTAATACAAAATTTGCCCTCGCGACGGAGGGTCTGAATGAATCAACTAACAAGTTACGCTAAGCTAATTAATTACAAACCGAATTGAAACTAGCTATACTAAGCTAATTAGAATATTACAACACAGATTAAACTAATTAATTACAAAACAAGTGATTAACTACAACTAGCTAGTAAAGCGGTAAAAATGGCCTCGCGGGGAGGGGTGTATGCATGCTCGGTCGGCTTCGCTCTGAAATCCACTACCGTGCCTCGTGATGCCTCTATTTGCACTGTTTTAGACTTCTGAAAATTATGCCAACTTCCAAGATGCTTCTGATCCACCTCATGGACATGCTGAGGGGTGGTCGGCCAAGAGGAATGGCCATCGACCAGAGTTTATGGCTATCGACCAACTTTGATAGCCGATCGGCAGACTAAGTGGTCGATCGGCAGCTCTGATGGCCGGTCGACCACTGTTTCCTGCAAGTTCCTCCTTTTTGCTGCAACTGAGCACAAACAGAGGCATGGCAGTGTATTTGCAAGAAAATGTGTGTGCAACCACACTCCTTATCATGTCTTAAGCTCAAAGGAATGTAGTTCTCGGCTCTCGAGCCACTAATCATGCATATCAATGCATGATGGTCAAACAGGCCGAATTGCACAAATCGATGTCAATGAATGCACACAAATACCACATAAGACTCGATGAACCCCCACCTTATCATACATGATCAAAGGTGCCAGTGACCTAAGGAATGAGGCACGTTTTATCACTTTGAGTACGAAACGTCCCTCGTTCCTTGCATTTGGCTCAACATCCGTTCCAAACACAATGCAATGCAATCAAACATGCAAACATAATGCAACATGCAACATGCAAATAACATGAGCATGCAACAACATGTGAATGTGACAACATGCAAACATGATGCAATGCAACAACATGCAAACAACAATGCAATGGGAAGGGCTATGAAATGCAATACTCAATGGACCAAACCAACCTCAAACAAGCCTCATGCGTGCCAAGACAATGGCCAAAACATGCTGAAAATGAAGTCCAAAAGCAAATACAAGCATGCATACACATTGGTTCACAAACAGGACATGAAGACACAACTCTCAAGCACATTAAAGGAGTGGAAAATGTGAGAGTGTGACACTAAAATATGCTCTGAAATCATGTAAGGAATGATGCCAAATCATGCACACAACAGAAGCATAGCATGCTAGGAGGCTCAAAGCTTAAGGCCAACAAGGGGATTCACACCATGGCCATATCAATTAATCCCCAAAGAGTCAAGATGACTCAAAACAATCCCGAGGCAGGTCAAAACAAGACCAAAACATGCATGGACTGGAGCAAACACATGATAGAATAACAAGCTCACTCATTAGGCATGCAAGGCTAGTAAAACAAGTGTAAGAAGCAAATGAGGGATGCTCTAACCAACCAAAAACAGAGTTGTATCATGGCAAAATAAGACCAAAAATACATTGAAATGGCAGCCCAAAAGCCTAGGCAAGATGGCATACATAAGGGCTCATATTTAAGGCATAAAGCATGACTCACCAAAAGCATTGAAATAGTGAAGCATGAGAGAGTATGGCCATACTACACATACCTAAATCACATACCAAATGATGCTAAATCATGCAAATTGCCCAAGCAATGCATGCTAGTGACTTGGAAACTCAAAGCTAGTGAGCAAGGTTGCACTACGGCTATATAAAGCAAGGCATGCATGACCAAAACAATATAAAACAGAGCTTAAGCATGCTAAAACATAAGCAAAAGCTTGCTGGAGTTGAGCCAAAAACTTGCTAGAATGATGGTCAAAAGCATGATGCATGTTAGGCTAGTGAATGGAAATGCACTACAAGTGCAAGGAGCATATAAGAAGCTATCAAACCAACCCTTGCAAGTGCAAGGAGCATGTAAGAGGCTATCAAACCAACCCTTGACAGAGCTATAACATGCTGGAATAATGCCAAAAACATGCTAAGATGGAGCCTCAAAGAGGTAGAAAAACATGCTACTTTGATGAGCTATCAACACAAGCATACAAGAGAAGAGGAGGGGGGACGACCCCCTCCTATTTAAGACCTCAAAACACTCTTTAAACCACTAAAAATCCACTAGATTTCAGTGGCTAAAAGGTCAAGAGGAGATGATCTGGAAGGCCTAAAAGAATGGCACAAAACAAGGCCAAACCAGGCACAAAAAGGGGATAGACCACCCCTAACACCAAAGGTGTCTTAAAAAAACACTTTAAGCACTTCAAAACAAGACTTTCTTTAGTTGAAAGCAAGGCCTAAAATAGTATGCAAAAGGGGCCAAACACTCAAGCAAAACAAGGCTTAAAAGGGGTAACAACTCACCCTTGAAGAACCACAGCAAACCAGCATTTCTTAGCCAAAAAAAATAAACTTTGAGAGTCCAAACAAGGTCCTCTACTACCTCAGCAACAGAGCAATGGGGCTTTACTAGGTGTTGTAGTGCAAAAGTGAAGACAAAACACACTTTTAAACAATATATATAGAGAGGGAGGGAAATATATATATATAGAGAGAGATATGTTTTGTATCTCCAATTTTCAGAACCTCTGGAAAGGGAGAGGACCTCCCTTCTTATAGAAATTCAAGTCCTAAGCTTGTTGGACAAGCTAAGGGCTTGGTTCAATCCCTCCATACATGTGTATGGAGGATGAAATCTGTGCTCACCAGTTGTCACAGCTGGTACAAAAATATCTGCAAAAGAAAATAAAAAGACCTTAGCCAACAAACATGGCCAACCGGCCAAAAAAGGTGCCGACCCGCCACCACTAATGGCCGATGGAGAGAAGGAAAGGCCGATATGCATGAGGCCTGGCCAATGGGTTGTGGGGCTGGCCAACAAGCCACCTCCTTCCCTCAGAAACAAAACCCGAAACTCAGGGTCCACAACCAAGCACAAAACAGACAAGTTGAGAGGTTTTAAGGCAAGGTACGCAGCCGAGACCTTCAGGAACTCAAAATGAACACGAGCATGGATGATCATCGAGTGTTGAAACGATAATGTCCAAGTCTTGAGGACGGTCAAAAATGGGGTGTCTACACCTATGTTTTGTATTTCTTCGCTCGAGCGAGAACTCTTGCGCTGGAGCGTGCTTCTGTGTTACAAACCTGAAGCTTTGCATTGTTCGCTAGAGCGATGCTTCTTGCGCTCGAGCGAGGATCTTTTGTGTTAGGTTGCTCAAGCGACAACTTCTTCGCTCGAGCAAGCCTCGTATATATCAGTTCGCAGCAGCGGGTTTCACATCACTTTTTCATCCCCTTTTCATTTCAAACCCTAAAATCGAGTGCCTCTCTCTTTACACACACTCTCTCTCTCTACAAATACTCCATGTTCTAGAAGTTTTCTATCCTAGTCTCTTTGTAAAAAGGGTAGAGTATCGTGTGGGCTATCATTTGATCTGAAAAAGTTAAACTTTGGAGCATCTTGGGTTTTTCCTCTTCATCTCCTTTGAGCTTCTCCATTTGAGGTAGGGATAATCTACTCGTTTTTATGGGCTTTAACATAGACATTAGTCATTTTGTATAAATTGTGAGATTTGGCAATTTTGGGAAGTTAGGGTTTGAAATTTGAAATGTTTGAAAGAGGGGTTTTCTATCTTTGGATTTCATTGTGTGTGTGAGGTCTTGAAAATGGGGATATTTGGGTAGAATGGATGAAATTTGGTCTCAAGATCAATGTCTGAAAAAAACAGAAAAAATGCCCTAATTGAATTTAAATAATTAATTTGGTAAATTGTGGGAATATGAAATTGGGTTGAGAATCTTGAAATTGGGGGAAATTGTGATTGAATGGTGTAGTTGGATTGATAAATCACTCACCGATGGAAAATGTAATAAATTATCTGTTTGATAGACTTATTTATCTGTTTAAAAATAACTGTTTTGGGCTATTGGTGGAGGATAGTCTTGATTGTTGTAGACATTGCATGATGATTAGGGAAGTTGAAACTAATCAATTGGATTATGTCATTGAATGTGATGGTGGAATTAACGCATTGAATATGTAAACTGTTGGGTCATTGTATATGATTGTATTTAAATACATTGTACATGTATATTGTGTAGAAGGAGATAGGGGATGTACTCCATTTGTTTGGGAAGAGATAGGAGATGGACTCCATTGATAATTAAGTTGGCCGGAGTGTCTAGGGTGAAAGTCCCAAAATCTTTTATATATTTGGGTGCCGATTCCCTCGGACGTAGTTCCGTAAAATGGCAAGAAAATGGAAGTGTTGAAGGTTGTTGATTATTGAAGTGTTGATATATGAGTTGTAGTCTAATTTTAAATTGATTGGATAATATTGGATAATGTAAGTGGATTGTTTTGGATAAATGAAAGGAAGCGGTTTGTAAGTGTTGATTGGTTATAGAAAGAATGTAAGTTGACTTATAAGCGTTAAACATTTATCGAATGCTTATGTTTTAGTTAATTCCCATGTAATGTTTAGCATATCTCTACTAGGCTGTGGCTCACCCTACTTGGGACTCCATTTTCAGGTACATGTGATATGCCTACCTCCAAGGAGATAGCTTGGGAGGTTTAGGCGCTGAAGGCTTCTTTTTGTTGTTACCCTTTTTGTGTTACGTGTAATTCAAGCCAAGGGCTTTATATGTAAAAAAGTTAGAACTCTTCTTTTGTGTCACCAAGTGTTGAATTGGGAGGTGTAGATGCGCCCCTTAAGGTCTTTTGCTGCTACAGTTCAGACTTAAATGTCACGGTTTTGAATCTAATCCCGCAAAGTGCAATGCGAGACCGATAAATCACCAAAGAGTCCAAATCCGACAAATCATTTTGAAAAACTGATTTTTAAGAAAGAAATGCCAAACATGGACTGCTTTGCCAGATACAGAGTCGCCACCTAAATATTTTGTTTTAAGGGGACTTCGAAAACCCTAACTCGTGCCTAAGGCCACTGTAGACACCCCTTTTTGACCGTCCTCAAGACTTGGACGTCACCGTTTGAACACTAGGTGATCATCCATGTTCGTGTTCGTCTTGAGTTCTCGGAAGTTTCGTCGCGCGCCTTGCCCCAAGACCTCTCGACTTGTTTGTTTTGTGCTTGGTTGTGCACCAAACGGTTGTGCACCAAACAGTTGTGTTTTGCTTCTGAGGGCAGGGAATGGCTTGTTGGCGATCCCCACACCTCACCGACCTTGGCTTGAGGCCACCGACCCTGTTTTCTTGCTACCGGCCAAATATTTTGGTAGGCTGACCATTTTTGTTGGTCAATCGGCCATATTTTCCAGCCGACCCATTTCCATTTGCTTTTGGCAGATATTTTATGCTAGCTGTCCCAGCTGGCATCTACATTACACCCCATCCATACACGTGTATGGAGGGATTTGCCTTTTGCTTAGGAAGCTTGGCATTTGAACCTCTATAAAGAGGGAGCTCCTCCTCCCTCCTCCAAGTTCAGAAAAATTAGGTTAGAGAGTTTAGATATAGTTTTGTATCTATACTCCATTGTTTGATTATATTTTGTGCCCTAAAGTGAGTTTTGTCTTACTTTTGCACTAGAGCACCTAGCATTACACCATCCTCGGGTTGTTGAGGCCTTAGAAGGTTGTTGTTAGGGTTCTTGGACTGGTTTTGACCAAAGAAAGGTGCTGGAGCTTTGTTCCTAAAGAAGGTCTACAAGGGTGAGCATCCTTACTTTAGTTACCCCTTTCTTGCTTAGGCTTTTAGCCATTCTTGCTTATTGTTTTAAGCTTTGACTATAACTAATAAAAGTTCTGATTTTGTGTGCTTTAGAACTTTGTTTAAGGTCACTTTGAGGTTTGGGGTTGTCTCCCCCCTCCAAGGCCTTGTTAGGCCTTGTTTTAGGCCATACCTTTTGGCCATTGTTTTTGTCTTTGCATGACCTCTCTACCACTGAAATCCAGAGGATTTTCAGTAGTGGAGAGGTGGTTTTGAAGTCCTAAATAGGAGAGGATCAACCCCTCTCCCTATTGTCTTGAATGCGTGCATAAATGGCTTATGTTTATAGCATGTTTGTTAAGCTTGTCTTAGCTTCATTTTAGCAAGTATTTGGTGTTATTTTTCCATGATTTACCTCTGTCTAAGATTGGTTTAATGGTCTCTTGCATGCACCATGTACTTGCCTTGTGATCCTCTCATTTTTCCTTAACATGTATCTTGCATTTAGACTACCATGCGTGCATGTTTTGGCTCAACTCCATGAAACTTTTAGCCTTGTTATAGCATGTTTAACCTCTGATTTGAGTTGTTTTAACCATGTATGCCATGCTTTGTATAGTTACCATGTAGTCTAGCTTGTTAGCTTTGAGTATTCAAGTCATTAGCATGCTTTATTTGGACCATTTCTGTGGTTTGGCATCACTTGTAATGTTATTTCAGACCATGTTTCATGCTCAAACAATTGCACTTTTCACTCTTTTAATGTCTTAAAGAGTATGTGTTTTATGCCTCATGAATGTGCCGTTGTGTATGCCATCATGCTTTGGCCTTTGGGATGCCATCTAAGTGGGTTTTCAGGCTCATTTTAGCATGTCATATCTCTAATTTTTGTTGCTTAAGTCATGCCATGTTTGGTTTTGATAGGTGTAGTGTAACACCCTTTTGGTGACCTTGCATGCCTCATGCTTTTGCCCCTTTGATTTAACTTATTTTGGCTTTGGTCATTGCATGTTTTAGGCTCATTTTGACATGATCTAGGACTGTTTTGGGTCATACTTGCTGTATGCTTTATGTTTCACATAGCCATGGTTTGAGTCCCTTGGCTAGCCTTAAGATTTAGGCTTTCTTGCATGCTATACTTGCTTTGTTTGGTTGATTTGGCATCATTCCTTACATATTTTTAGAGCATATTGCATTGCCACATTCTCATGTTTGTCACACCTTGCTCATGTTTGAGAGTTGTGTCTTGTTGCCTAGCTTATGGGCCAATTGGCATGCATGTTTGTTTTGCATTTTGGTACCATCATTTCAGCACTTTTGGCTACTGACTTGGGCATGTTTGAGAGCTATCCATTTTAGTTTAAGCCCACTTTCGCATGTTGTTGCATGCTTGCCTTGCATGTTGTTGCATGCTTGTTGCATATTTGGTACATTGCATGTTGTTACATGCTAATTCCATTACCTGTTGTTGCATGCTAATTTCACCGCATCATGCTTACATGTTTGCATAGCATTGTGTGTGCACACCTTGCCTCTTGATCAAACATGATAGAGGTTGAGGCCTCTTATGTGATTTTGTGCATTTATTCCACATTTAATTGCACACTTGGCTCCTTTGGCCATCATATATTGGAATGCGTGATTGGTGGCCTGAGGGTCGAGAACTACACACCTTTGAGCCTTAAACATAATAAGGGGTGTAGTTGTAAACATTTTCTTGCAAATGTATTGCCATACCTCTGTTTGTCCTTTGCTGCAGCGAAACAACATTTTGCAGGAAAAGATGGCCGATCGGTTATCTGGTGTGCCGATCGGCTAAAAGTGTTTGGCCGATGATCTCATAAATGGTCGATTACACCTTCCCTTTGGTCGATGGCTTCACCATTTGGCCGATGGCCTCTCAGCATGTCCATGAAGTGGTTCTAGAGCATCACAGGACTTTTCACAGTTTTTAGAGGTGAAAAACAGTGCAAACAGAGGCAACATGAGGCATGGCAACGGATTTCCAAGCGAAGCCGATTGAGCATGCATTTGTCCCTCTTATCGAGGCCGCTTTACTATTTTTGTAGCTTAATTAATTTGTTTAATTAGTTAAGAGTTATGTAATAATTATTTAGCTTGTTAGTTGATTAATCAGTTGATTTGTATTATTCTTTTGGACCCTCCGTCGAGAGGGCCAATTGTTGTAATAAGCGTGCGTGAGTGTGTGCATGTCTTCCAACCCCACGTCTTTCTCCCTTTTACTTAACCGCTTACGATGGTTAGTTTTAGGGCATATTTCATTTAGCATCCTTATGCTATGCATGTTTGCATCATTCATCTGTATTGCATGCACCGGGCTCAGC
>NW_021025958.1:0-91511 GCF_004153795.1 Camellia sinensis | reverse complement strand
AAATATATAATTTTATTATTAAATATGAAGTGAAGTGATATTTAACAATAATTAATATGATATTTCTATTATTAATCCAATAATTTAAGTTATATTTCTTTTAATTTCAATTTCATAACTAAACATGCAATATGAATATAATACACACACGGATTAGTCTTTATGAATAAGAAGGTTTAAAATTATTTTCAAACTTTCATCATTTTCTTTTAATTTTTTTTTATCTAATTTGATTTTAAATTTGAATAAAATTTTTGATTTGATGTGAATTACTTTAACTTTTTCATTAAATTTTTATCAATTTTTAAAAGAACTTTCATTCTTATCCCAATTTTTTTTCTTTTCACAAATTTTGATGGAAAAAACATAATTTTCAACATTTCATCTTTTTAAATTTTATCAAATTATAATTTGATAAAAAAATATATTAAGAGTTGAAAATTCTCTTAATTAGAATTATAGTGAAATAACATCTTGAAATACTCAAAGTTTGAGTATGTAGTTAGTTGAAATGTATAATTTAGATAAGCATACTAGCTATATCATACAACAACAGATAAGCATACAAGCTATATCATCACTTCCACAGATATGCATATGAGCACTATCACACTTCCAATGACAAGCATATGAGCTCTGTCAACACATTAATAGATAAGCATATGAGCTCTATCTATGGAGTCCATCCCCTATCTCCTCCCAACACATCCGGTTTAGAGGTCCATCCCCATATCTTCCCCTAAACCGTGGAGTACATCCCCTATCTCCTCCAACACAACACAATGCATATAAACAACAATTATACACATCATCACACAATACATAAATTTAATGTATTCTTTCAATCGTCAATCTCAATGACACATTCCAGTGATTAGTTTCAGTTTGCCTAATCATCATGCATTGTCTACAACAATCACGACTATCCTCCACCGATAGCCCAAAGCAGTTATCTCTGTACAGAAAATAAATGCGACAATGGATATATAATCAACATTCCAACTAGGTGAGTGATAAATAATCCAACTACACCCTTTAATCCCACAACTTTCCAAATCAATTCCTCATTTCTCATAATTAATTATACAAATTAATTAACCAATGTAATTAGGACTTTTTCCATAATTAACATTACAACCCTTAGGTTCCATTTTCATTAATGTCTTAACATTAATTTCACATTTTCCATCCCAAACATGCATCTAGGTTTTATATAGCCAAAACCCCAACTCTTGTAAATTTACACAAAAGCCCTAAACTTTCACAAAATTACCAAACCAACCCCAACGTCTCAAAATACTAAAATTCAAAGACAAAGCTCATAAATAGGAGTAGGATATCCCTACCTCAAAGTTAGAGCTCGGATGGAGAAGAGATCAAAAACCAAAGTGCTCCAAAGACCAAAATTTTCAGATCAAAACGACGCCCTCGACGATCAACACAACTTTTACAAAGGCCAAAGAGAAGGGGGACACTCTAACTAGATCAAACCCTAGAGAGAAGGGAGTATCTAGAGAGAGAGGCTCTCAAAAAGTTTTTAGAAAAAGTAGGAGAGAGAAAGGAAAGCAAAAAGTGATTTGAAATCACCCAGCGGATAACTCATATACGTATGACCCGCTCGAGCGGAGAACACAACGCTCAAGCACCAAGAACAAAAATCTGGACACGCTCGAGCGCAACAAGGCCCGCTCGAGCGCCAAGACACAAGAATAAAGCACTTTCGCTCGAGCGCGAAAACCAGTCCGCTCGAGCGTAGATTTCCACCTCCCAGAACTTACACCCAGAAAGTACTACCCGCTCGAGCGCCACCGCTCGAGCGTAAAGAAACCCGCTCGAGCGCAGAAATCACATCTGTAAAAGTTTTGCAGAAACCCGAAATACTGGAGGTGTACAATCCCCGCTCGAGCGCAAGAAGGCCCGCTCGAGCGGAACGCCTAAAAACTGAACAACAAGGAATTGAAACCAAGGCCTAACCAACCTGTAACAACCCTGTTGAAAACATCCTAAAACTCAATCATGTGGAATTAAAGGACACAACAAGATAGATACCACTACCAACTTCACGGAACCGAGTTCGGAACACAACAGAACAGTAAAGGGATAGCCGGGATCGCTATAGGGAATTTATGGTGTGCACCTAAAGTGAAAGTTCTAAACCATTGTGATTATGTTGATTAGTTATGAACGATGTGGTGAAAATGTTACGAACCATTTGTAGTGACAAATCATTTTGGTGAGAAAAGTTACATGTTAAGGTATTTGTTACGGAATATTGTGGTTATGTTAAGTTTGTTGTGGTAATACAATTTTGAACTCTCTCTCTCTCTCATTTCAATTTTGAACTCTCTCTCTCTCTCTCTCTCTCTCTAACTTTACCTGCATCGGAGCCCATCCCATGCGACGACCACCGACCACCTCTCCTCTATGTGTCAAACTCCAATGCATCCAAACCCTAAAATTCTTTCCCATGATAAGATAGGTATTTGGAAAATGGGATCACTTAAAATTCTTTCCTATATATCTATTCTATATATCTACGCACCCATTTCCTTTTATAGAACACACATTCCTCTCTGCAAATCTAGGATTTTTATTCTCACTGTGTCTGTCACTCGATTCGTTATCCATTCTCGAGGTTCACCTCAGATCTACCCCGCCCCCCAAAGTAAGTTATGATGGATCTGATTAAATTTACACTCCTCTATTGGTTAATTCGCTGGTTTTGATGCGCATTGCTATGAATTTGTTGGCTTTTTATGGTAATTCGTTGAATTTGATGAGTTTGTGATTGCTGCTGCTGATGCAAATAATGGGTATTCATTGTTGTTTGTTGTAGATCTGTGTGTACAATTTGTTCAGTGATTTTGGGGAGCTTTTGTTTTATTGATTTTGAGTTCAATTCAGTGAAAAGATTGTTTTTTTTTTTTTTTGGTTTATTTTCTGTTTGTTCTCAGTGTTTGGTCTCAGAGAATTTGTGGAGAATGCAAGAGAAATGAAATGTTGAATCTTGGATCTTATATATAATAATGTTCTTTTAATCTAATCTCTACTAAAAGGGGAAAGAAAACTTGGCTCCATGTAAGCCCAGTAATTGTTTTTAGCAACAATTGAGTGTAGGTGTTTGTTTGTTTGTTTGCCTTATTGGGATTTTTCATAGTGTTCTTTCCACTGCCAATTGCCAACAATTTTTAAGCAACCAAATGGATCATGAAGCCTCCTCACTTGCACTCAAAAGTTTATTAATTGTAATCAATTGGTGGTGGTTAACCTTTAACTGTCTCTCTGTCACCCAGTGAGATAGAGCACACGGTCCAGTTGTCAATGCATTATTTTACTGAATTATTTATTGGTGCTTCTATTTACTTTTGATTCTTAGTTTCTGATTGGGTACACAATTCATTCTTTTTACTTTAAAACTGCATATAGAAAATCCTAGCCCACTTTAGATTACTCTCAAATTTCATGGTCAGTTCAATTTTGTTTCACATCTGAAACAAAAGATTCATTTAATTCAAGTACTTGAATGTATCGTTGTGGCTTGGATTTCAAGGGATTAAATTCTTGGTGTGAAGGTCTGCACTGCAGTCTCCTTATGTTGATTCCAATTATTATTGCAACCAACTTGCTTAGTTTTGTGTGCTATTTGATGTAATTTGGGAATCATGCTGATAGGTTATTGGTCTTTCTCTATAGTTTGTTCACTCAGCTAATGTGTTTAATACTTGAACTGCAGAAAATAGCTGTAGAGAGACAAGATAAAATGGCTTATTTCGGTTGGTGAATTTGGCATGGTATAGTTTAGTGAAATATAAAAACTAAATTTGTAGGGGACAGTTTCATTTGAAAATATCAAAAACTGCATAAAAATAAGGGGAAGATCAGATGGAGGGCAAAGTTATTTCTTATGATCTCAACTCCAAGACATTGATCGCCAGAGGATCTTGAAAATTGGGAAGCATCTTGGTAATATGTATCCATTCATTGAAAGCCTATCACCTGTTTGATCAATGTCCTACATGTTTTGGCAGATAAGCCCCTCAATAAACTCTTCTAAATTTCTATCTTCTTAAAAGTTTTAGTTAGTTTCTTGGTCTATGATGCTACTACTATTATCTTTTAATTTATAGATTCTGTTTCAAAAAATGATGTGTATAGTTCATTCCACAGTTTACTTCCCTTGCCTGGGAAGTGGGTTCAATCTGTGACTACTATTATTATGGCTTATCATGATAGTAGCATAATAAGCTATGGAATGATAGTGGGTTCAATCTGTGGAATGATAATAGTGGGTTCAATCTGTGACTACTATAATAGTAGTAGCTAAAACAAAGCATAATAATAGTAGCATCAAAGAAGATAGAGAGCATAAAAAATGGCTTATCAAAGATTCATGACTACAACCAATTTGAATCAGAATAATAAAATTTATAAATTCTTCATTGATCAATTAAGGCCGAAATACAATTGATGTGTATAGTTCATTCCATAGTTTACTTCCCTTGCCTGCAGTTCTAGAGGCTAGAGAGCATTAGCTTGATTATCACTTTTGAAAGTGCTTCATGTTAGAGCCCTGTTTTGAATAATTCTGGTTTGATCAACAAGCTCAATCCATTTTTGCTGACAAAGCAAAATTAAAGAAGAAAACTTTTTAACACTTTGCCATAGAAAACTGCACCCAGAAAAAATATACAACAAAACCACTCTTTTAACCAATTAAAAGTGAGGGTATTATTTAAAGGTGGGTAAATAAAATTAAACTTATAAATTAGTGTAGAAGTAAGAATCTCTTTAAGGATAGTAATTGCCATTTTAAGTAATTAGCATTGGCATCTTTAGACCTGTATCCTTTAGTGATGAAAAATTGATCTAAGAATGCAAGAAGAAATTTCATAGTGTTCTTGGTTATGACTTATATTGGTTTTGGTTATGAGACTTTGTGGTATTTGTTTATGAATTGAAATGACATTGATTATGAGCTTGTGGTGTGTCTTTGTGAACTGAAGTAGTGTTGGTCATAAAGCATTTGTGGTGTTTTTGTTACAAACTAATTTCGTTTTTTTATGACCTAAATTGATGAAAGTTACCCACCCAAAAATTGATGAAAGTAATGAATCATTGTGACTCAAATTTTAGTTGTATACTACATGGTCGTTTCAACAGTATATAGTAGCACTTCCTATGACATTGTTATAGGGGTTAAGATTAAACTGATAATTTCATGAGTGTTGCATAGCTTATGTTTATGTTTGGTTGTAGAAAAGCAAACTTCCATATCCAATCTACTAGAATAACAATTCGACAGTGATCTTGAATCCTCATTTTCAATACAACAAACAACAAAACACTGAAGTATTATTTTAAAAAAGAGAACAGAAAACAAAAATAATACCCAACAAGAGTCTGAAGTTAAACAGATCAAACAATGGCAAAAGAATTGACATTTTCAAAAATATCATCTACCCAGTTCAAGAAGCAAGAAGCAAAAATCCTGTAGATGATGGAATGAAATTATCAAAGTTGTTTGTATGAGGAATTTATTTGCATGTGCTGTGTTCCTTTTTGGTGCTAATGAAATTTCTTGGACACATAAGCTAAAAGGAAAAATAATAATAATAATAAAAAAGAAAAAAAAAATTTAGTGCTCTAATTTCTCAGCTAAGAAGTTATTAAATTCAATTGGGAAGATAGTGTATTGATTGAGTGGGCAGCGCCACGGCGGGGTCAAGGGGCAGCGCCCCCGAAGCAAAATGCAAAAATGCATTCCAAGTTGCCTGTCCGCTCGAGCGGACATTACCCCGCTCGAGCAGAGAATCCCTGGATCCAGTAGTTTTGGTCGCCTGTAAAAGTACTGAGATGTGTGATTTTGTGCTCGAGCGGGTTCTCTAGCGCTAGAGCGGATCTCTGTTATATCACCCGCAGATTTTGCTGAAGACGCTCGAGCGGGATGTTGGGCGCTCGAGCGGACCGCGCGAACACTATTTTCCGGATTTCAATAAGGATTGGGTTTTCTTCCAAATCTAGGATTACTTTTTGGTTTTCTATAAGTAGTTGGTTTTCTCCCAAAACTAGACTACTCCTCAAGTCCTCCAGATCTTATTTTTTGGATTCTAAGGTATATATCTGGGGAAATTTTGTTAGTTTTCTTTGATGTTTTATTGAGTATTCAACTCATGGCTTAAAGAGAGTACATCAAAGTTTGTGTTTTGTTCTACAAAAGAGAGAGTTGTTCTTCGGTGGATTCTGAAGAATTCGAGCCTGAAGCTTTGGTGGATTCCAGGGTGGCTCATCGTAAAGACAATTCCGAGGTGAAGACGGGTTGAAAGAGGAACATAGAGGTTGGTTCAATTAGGCGTGGATTCGCTAGGTAATTGAGAGTATACCTGTGTAATTCCTTTAAATCTTCTTAGTGGATTATTTTGTGGCTGTTACCCGTGGTTTTTTTTATCACAGTTGGAGGTGTCCAATTGTGGTTTTTTTCCACGTAAAATCGTTGTGTCTCTTTGTCTTGATTGTTTGATTGGGATTGTTATATTCTTCTTAAAATTGATACATAATCACAAATCAACATCTAGGGAATTTCTAGATTTTTCAATACCCAACAAGAGTCTGAAGTTAAACAGATCAAACAATGGAAAAAGAATTGACATTTCCAAAAATATCATCTACCCAGTTCAAGAAGCAAAAATCCTATAGATGATGGAATGAAATTATCAAAGTTGTTTGTATGAGGAATTTATTTGCATGTGCTGGGTTCCTTTTTGGTGCTAATGAAATTTCTTGGACACATAAGATAAAAGGAAAAAAAAAATTAAAAAAATTAAAAAAAGAGAAAAAAAACAATATTTTTAGTGCTCTAATTTCTCAGCTAAGAAGTTATTAAATTCAATTTGGAAGATAGTGTATTGATTGAAATCATATGTAATTAAACACAAACCCAATTGAAAAGAAAAAGAAACTAATTCAAAAATGGAAGGCCCAAATGCAATATTTCGTTTCATCTGTTACTTCATCTATTTTCTTCCTATTTTCATGTTTGTCTTTCTTAATGGACTCCAAAAACTATGCCTTTCTTGCTTTCTCGCCCCTCTACTATTATATACATTTTTATATATGTGTTGGCTAATATTGTAAATTGTCTAACAATGAATCTATATGAGTATGTTATTTTTGATAATTGCCTCGAGGGATGGTTTGGTCATTATTGGTCTATCTCTCTATGATGAGATGAGGCGTCTTTGCATTGTATTACCCACCAAACAAATATGAAACCTAACTATAAAATTTCTCTTCTTTTTTTTTTTTTTTTGAACAAGGTGTACTGACTTTAATTTGTGTGTATTAGATAATTAAATGTGTTATACATAGATATATATTGGTTTCTAGGTGTGGATTTGGGATGGGTGTTAGTGTCATACTCTAAAGATTTGTTCGGATTATATTTTCATGAATTGAATGATTTATATTATAGGATTCGTTGAGTACATCATTTGCATAAAAAATAAAGCTAATGGAATAAATATAGACTCATGATCAAACTCCACTCTTTAAAAAAATTATCAAAATCATATTAACTATTTATTTTTTTAAAACATAAACATAATCTATATAATAAGGCAAGAGGTTTTTTTGAAAATGTGTTAAAATATATGTGAGATACATTTTGAATGGAGGGTTTAGATCCATTCTAATAAATCTCAATGGTTGAGATGTGTAACCAAAAAAAAAACTTCTTAGTGTGTTTTTTCCTAAATATAACACTCTAATATAATATTTGTTAGGACCCTCTTGTTGTCAAAAGCCATGGCAAAACTAAATGTGTAATCAAGTTGCAAATTTTCTAGTTTTTCAAGTTTTAGTCTTCCCGCTCGAGCAGGGAAAGTGATGCTCGAGCGGGGTTTTCACACTCACAGCATCTGGTACGCCTGCAAAAATACTGGGTGATGTGTTTGTACGCTCGAGCATGGGATCTTCCGCTCGAGCGTGAACCCTGTTTTGAACACACTATATAGAGTCCTCGCTCGAGCGTCATTTTCTACGCTCGAGCGGACTACGTGATCTCTGTTTCTATATATTCGCGTGTTGGTTCAATTTTAGGGTTACTTTTCCTAGATCATGTTCAAGAGTCTTAGGGTTTTGTTTGAGGTTTTGTTCTGAAGTTTTTGTGAGTTTTCCTTGATATATTTAAGAGGGTTTGAAACCTATGATCTATGATACTTACATTAAGGAGTTTGTTTCTTCATATTCAAGAGTGGTATTCTTCGGTGGAATCCGGAGATTCAAGCGTAGAGCATCAAAGGAGTTCGATACTGTGCATGGTCGTTGATTCGACATTAGAGGTTGTGGGTTCAACCTCATACTGATCAATTCCGAGACGAAGGCTGTGGTGAAAGAGTTACAGAAGGTTTGAAGACAAATTTGATGTGTTTGGTAATTTGTTGGTTATCTTTGTAATCTTTCTTTCTTCAGTAGTGGATTGATTAGTGGCGTTTTGGCCGTGATTTTTTTTTTATCACAATTGGAGATGCTTCAATTGTGGTTTTTCCACATAAAAATCGTTTGTGTCGGTTTATTATTTTTCGAAAACAACAATCTAAACCACTTTCGTAAGTGCTTGTTGATTTAGATTGTGTGTTTTGAATAATTGGGAATTGGTGGAATTAAATCTTTATCTGATCACGAATCACTTAGGATTTTCATTTGGTATCAGAGCAGGTCACTTTTTATTTTTATCAAAACTATTAGGGTGTGATTTTGTGTGATTGGTGATATGGATTCAATTCGTGAAGGTAACTCGACCCATAGGCCTCTCTTACTTGATGATACAAACTATTCTTATTGGAAAGCTTGTATGAGAGCGTTTTTAAAATCCGTTGATGAGAAAGTTTGGCACTGTGTGATCTATGGGTGGAGTGAACCTATTGTCACCATTGATTGCATTGATATTCCCAAACCCCCTTTATAAATGGGACACAATCGATTGTCAAAACTAGAGTTGGAATAGTAAGGCTCTCAATTCCCTTTTTTGCTCCGTCACACTTGAAGAGTTTTGTCAAATCTGCACGTGTGAGGTAGCAAAAGAGACTTAGGACATTCTTGAAACGATTCACGAAGGTACAACTTCTGTTAAAAGGTCAAAACTTCAACGTCTCACCTCTGCTTTTGAAACCCTTTTTATGCATGATGATGAGATGTTTGATGATTTCTATGCTAAACTTAGTGACATTGTGAATTCCTGTTTCACACTCAGTGAAAAAATCCCTGAAGCTAAAGTTGTTGGAAAAATTTTGAGGTCATTACCCGAGAGGTTCCAATCAAAGGTGACAGCCATTGAGGAGGCTTAGAATGTTGATGCCCTCAAGCTTGATCAGTTGGTTGGAAACCTACAAACTTATGAAGCCCACCAGATTTCTAAGAAAAAACAAAAAGATAATGTGGCTTTCACAAGTGCCCATGAGACTGCAAAAACTCCTGAGACTGAGTTGGATTTAGAGTCTGAGATGACGGCAATGTTTACTAAATAGTTAAAAATAATTTATAGAAAAGGAAGCCTAATTTTAGAGACCCTATTTCAAAAGACAAAAGTAATGATAAACCCAAAACTTTTCCACCAAAAACTGAAAAGAAGATTGTAAAGGGGCAAGGTGTTAAGTGTTATGAATGTCAAGGGTTTGGTCACATCGCCCTTGAATGTCCTTCGAAAAAGAATCGGAAGAAAGTCTACAGAGTGACTTGGGATGATGAAAGTGGGTCGAAGCAAGAACCCGAAGAAACTGAATCTAGTGAAGACGAGGATAATGCTTTCATGGCATTCTGGTCCACTTTCACACAACCTCTTCCAAATCTAGTGGAATTTTCTCGTGGTCAAAATTTGCATCATGCTCCCACCTTCGATGGGAGTAATTACTTGTATTAGAAGATCAGAATGAGGGCATTTCTGAGAGCTTTTGACCCAGAAGGCGGCAAGTCGTTGAAGAGGATGTTGAAAGTGCTGACAATCCGAGCAATCAGAGAGTCTTGATTACTATTCGTGGAGCAATTTCTGATGAAGAACAGCAACGGGTTGCTCACCGCACAAAGGCAACGGGTTGCTCACCGAGCAATTTCTGCTTTCATGGAATCTCTGAATTTGTCCAAAATCAATGACAAACTCACTCTCAAGCTCAAAGCATGTGAAAGCGAGAATGTCAAGCTAAAAGGAGAACTTGTAATAGCAAAGCAGAATGTCATCAAGATCTCTAGTGACAGGCAAGACCTATATGGGAAACTTCTATCCTATGAAACTGAAAGGAATGAACTCCTGAAAGTGTATTCCACATATGAAGAGAAGCTTGAAAGTCTTGAGATGTCACAAGCTACAGTGGAAGAGATGGTCAGTCATAAAGATGAAGAACTCCGAGTTGCTAGAGCCACAATTGCCATGTGGAATAAAGGTTCAAAATCATTAGAAGACATCCCCGGGTCTCAATAAATGGGTTGTGACAAAAGTAGGCTAGGCTATGGTGCGACAGCTCACAAGGGACAGACATCTACATCACATGACCTGAAGACTCAAGCAAAGGGAAAGCTGAAGGTACACCAGGATGATCCCTCTCATCATCTACTTAACAGGGGTAAGATCAACAAAAAAGAGGTAAAACCTGTTTTTATTTGTCATCATTGTGGTAGGTATGACCACATCCGCCCTTATTTCTTTGAATTGTTTGGTAAGGTGTCTCAAAAGGGTAGAAATTCGAACACTTTTTGGGTTAGGAGACAACCTTACATGTGTAGGCGAAATACTAAGATTCATGAGGGTGTTCACAACGCCAAGGGCATTCACCAAGACCGCTAGACCTGATTTTGTTAAGACCAAAAAGATTTGGGTGATAAAAGATTATTTGACTTGTTTAGTTGTTCATACTGCTCTAAAAGCACGTGACTCACACATGTGGTATCTGGATAGTGGGTGCTCTCGTCACATGTCAGGTGACAAATCCTACTTCACCTCCCTTGAAAAATATGAAGGTGGAATTGTTACCTTTGGAGATGGTGGCACTTCTAGAGTCATTGGTAAGGGCTCTATAAGTGTTGCTGGTCTTCCCAAGCTTGAAAATGTTTTACTTGTTGATGGTCTTAAAGAAAATCTTTTGAGCATCAGTCAAATGTATGATTCCCACCATGAACTATTCTTTTCAAAAAATAAATGTGAAATTTTGGATAAAAAAGGAAATACTGTCTTGCATGGGGTCCGCACATCTGATAACTGCTATGGGATTGTTACTACTAATGATCTCACTTGTCACTTAGCTATCATAAGTAACATTGATTTGTGGCATCAAAGATTAGGTCACTTGAATTTCAAAGACCTAACTAAGATAGCCAACAAAGAGCTTGTGAGAAAAGTACCTAAATTGGGTAAGAATCTAAATCATGTGTGTGGACCATGTCAACTTGGGAAACAAACCCGTGCCTCTCATAAAAAGGTGAACAACTTTACAACCAAACATCCTCTTGAATTGGTTCACATGGACTTAATGGGACCTACTCGCACTGAAAGCATCGGAGGTAAAAGATACATTTTTTTAACTATTGATGATTTTACTCGTTTCTCGTCGGTAAATTTTTTGAGGGAAAAATCTGATACGTTTGATGCTTTCCAGGCCTCAGTCTTTAAAATCCAAAATGAACAGGGTGTTTCCATTGGGCGTATCATAAGAATCCGAACTGATCATGGTCGTGAGTTTGAAAATAGTTCATTTTCGGATTTCTGTGATATGCATGGAATTAAGCATGAATTTTTTGCACCTATTACTCCACAACAAAATGGAGTGGTTGAGAGGAGGAACAGGGTTGTTCAAGAGATGGCTAGGATCATGCTCCTTAGTACGAAACTTCCTTCAAAGTTTTGGGCTGAAGCCCTAAATACTGCTATTTATGTCATAAATTGCGTGTATTTAAGGCCCGACACTTTACAAACTCCATATGAATTGTGGAAGGGATTGAAACCTAATGTAAAATACTTGAAAACTTTTGGAAGTAAGTGTTACATTTTCAAAGATTGAGAGCCTTTGGGCAAATTTGACTCCCGAAGTGATGAAGGTATTTTTCTAGGGTATTCATGTCTATAACCTGCAAACTTCTTCTTTAATCGAATCAATCAATGTGGTTATAGATGACACAGGTTCTCCTACTCCAGCAACAAATGAGGATGAATATGGTGAGTCTCCAATCTCGGATACTGTACCACAAAGTCAAAAAGAAGCTAAAGTCCAAGCACAAGAAGTTGAGATAGCACCATATTCTCAGGTAAGTGAGAGTCCAAAGAGTGCACAGAGAGACACCACTTCTAATGCGACTATCACCACAAGTCCTGAGTTCAAACCATCAGCAAGGGTGAAACTGAATCATCCACCTCAATAGGTAATTGGATGTGTATCAGATCGAATGAAAACCCGAAGACAAATTTGGGATGAGGTATCACATATGTGTTATGTTTCATTAATTGAACCTAAGAATATTAAAGAGGCCTTACTAAATGATAGTTGGGTAAATACTATGTATGAAGAATTAGGTCAATTTAAACGTAACAATGTTTGGACTCTAATTCCCAGACCTATAGACATGAATGTGATAGGTACCAAGTGGATCTTTAAAAATAAATCTGATGAGAATGGTACTGTGGTTAGAAATAAAGTTAGGTTGGTTGCTCAAGGCTACACACAAGTTTACCCTGTGAATAATTTGGTTTCCTGGCATAGTAAAAAGCAAAATGTCATCTCTCTTTCGATTGCTGGGGCTGAGTACATTGCTGCAGGGAGTTGTTGTGCACAAATGTTGTGGATGAAGCAAATGCTTCTGTAGACACCCCATTTTGACCGGCCCTAAGACTTGGGCGCTTTCTTTTGATTATCCGATGATGACAACTAGAATGTGTTTCTCACAGAATCCTTAGTAAGAGAGATGAAATTTGAACTTTAATTCCAACCTTTACCATTATGGCCAAATCGTTTTAAAATACTAAATATTTCATTAGTTTAGTATTTTTGTAATTTTACATAAATTTATGTGTTTGTTCATATTTTTGGTGTTTTTATATAAATTGGTATAAATTATATATTTTATTAATATATAAAATAAAATAATAGAAAGTTATATTATATTATATATTATTATATTACATGTTTAGTATTTTGGTATAAATTATATATTTTAGATATTTTATATATTATATTATATATATATATATATTATAAAGAAAAATAATAAAAAAAATCTTATATGTATGTATGTATATATTATATAATATTAATATTATTATATTATATTATTTGCCTATATAAGGAAATCGGGAAGAAAGAAAGAGGGACGGGGGGCTCAGCAAAAGAAAAGAAAAATGAGGAGAGGCCCAGCAAAGAAAAGTCTAAAGAAAAGAAAAGAGGCTAATCAGAAAGAAAAAGAGAGGAATCAGAGAGAGAGAAATGAAGTGGTGCAAGAGAGTTTGAGAAGAGAGAGAGGGAAAATAAAATATTTTCTTTGATATTTTTATTTCCATTTCATCAATACACCATTCAAAAAACAAAACACTAAAGCTGTAATTCAAAATTTTGGACTGAGAATTGAGAACACATTCCACAGACTTGAGACTAATCAAAAGAAAGTTTGTGACTCAGAAAATTCATCATTTCCCCAAAAGGTAAGTTTTCGCAAATTTTCATTTAATTTAAAAATGTGATATAATTTGGTTAAATACTTCATTTACTTCTTTTCATAACTGTTTTTTTTTTTTTTTTTTTCGCTTTAAAGACTCCCTAATGGATTTGGTACCTTGTCTTTGCGTCAAAATGAAGACATCTTTGAATGCCACAAATACATAAAATAATCCACCCCACCGGATGAATAGTAACCTCCGGCGGTGAATAGTAACCCCGACGATGAATAGTACCTCCGACGGTGAATAGTACCTCCGGCTATTTAATTTTACTCGCTTTCTGTAGCTTAATTTCAGCACTATTATATGCTATTTAGGGTGCTATTTAATTTATTTCAATGATTTATGTTTTAAATATCAAGTTTGTTTGTACTAACCAATTAATCAATTTCGCATAATCATCTCTGCAACCTCCCTCCATTCTTTGCTTATTTCGATTAAAAAGTTGTGAAAAATTAAGATTGTGGTTCAAATATAAGAAAGGAACTCTTCCATGCTTAATGGCTTAATCTCTTCAGAGATTCATTACCAAAAGTATAAAATGCTCTATGCTTAATAGTTTAATCTCTTGGGAGATTCACTACCAAAGGCATAAAACGTTTTATGCTTAGGAGGTTCATTATCAAAGGTATAAAACGCTCTATGCTTAATAGTTTAATCTCTTTGGAAATTCATTACCAAAGGCATAAAACGTTTTATGCTTAAGAGATTCATTACCAATAGTATAAAACGTTCTATGCTTACTGATTTAATCTTTTAGGGGATTTACTACCAAAAGTATAAAACGTTCTATACTTAACGGTTTAAATTCTTTGGAGATTCACTACCCCAAATGTATACATGTTCTTATACTAAAGTACAATCTTTTATTTTTCATTTCTCTTTATTCATCAGTGTGTTTACTTTTAAGGGACTAATTGACCCTTGGAAATCACCAAGGCAAATCTCATTATCACTTATTATCAAGTTTGGATTTCAAGTCATTATCACTCAAGTTTGGGTTTTTCTAAGTCATTATCACTCTTTTGAGTTTGACTAGTCCTTGTTGCACATCTTGAGTTTGACTTGGAATATCTTATCGCTTGTAAATAAGTTTGACTCTTCATTTGTAATTTCCCCCCAATAAAATTTTCTCGGGTTAAGTTGATGCTTGTTTCTCTTTATTGCATTTTGGACTTAGTGGACGTAAATATCACTTTTGCACAAACAGGAGAAAAGATAAATAAATGGAAAGGTAATAAAAAAGGCTAATAAAATTGGTTAAAATTGGATTACAACCGACATAAAGAACTAATATGATTAATTGAATTTGATCGGACGTTGTACCGAGTTTATTGTGTCAAGGCTTGCCTTACATCAATTCTTGTAATAAATTAGACAGCCCCTTTCATTTATTATTCATTCGGTTTTGTAATAATTATTTATTTGGACATTTGGACATTCAGACCGTCCTTCACGAGGACAAATATGTAATAAGTTGTATGTCTTCCAACCCCTATTTTTTCTCCCTTTTATTTCACTGCTTATGATGGTTAGGTTAGGGACATCATATTTTCAAATTAGCATTTCCATGCCTTGCATCCATTCGTTTTGCATGCATAAAAATTCGGCTCATCATATTATTCAAATGTCAAATTCAAACTCTTTGCTTGAATACATGCTCTATTACATGCCTTGACTTGACTTGCATGCCATGTTAGTAGCCGAGCTTATTACTTGCATGTTGTATGTGTTGCATTAGCCATATCGCATTAATTAGGATCATGCATTTTTTATAACTATTTATGTCACGCCCCACTTTTTATTACTCGAAGTCATTACCAAATTCATTAACTTAATTCAATTTCAAGGATAATATACGGAAGTAAACTCATACATCCAATCCATAGAATCAATTAAGTACTCTCATTCGTATGCAAAGTATATATTACATGAACATACATAATAAATTGCCCTTGGGCTTACATCACTTAAGGTACAAGAAGAAGGGTGTAACCCTTTTACAACAATGGCATTCCGCCAACATAACTGAGGCCCCGTGGCCAGTAAATAAGTAGAATCAAATCTTGCAGCCCAACCTGCTTAACACCTGAAAAAGATTCAACAACGTGGGATGAACATATAGTCCAGTAGGGAACTCAACATGATCCTCAACAATAACAACTTACAGATAGCTATGATCATGAACACTCATTCTCATACTAGAGTAGTAATGTGACAGTTTATACAAAATTATATATGTATGAACTTTTCTCGAAAACAATCGTTTCATTCAACACTACAAGTGATTTATCTTTCCTTTTTCCTTTCATTAACCCCCATTCTCAATCTTTCATAACATTAATAAATACTTAGGAAGTAATCTCACTAAGCCCGATACCCACATTCCATTTCCTATACATACTCAAATGTACCTTTTCAAACATGTTTATCTTTAAAACATACGTTCTCCTCCACACTTTCCAAAAGACAAAAAGACATTTTGGTTCGTTTCCATTTCTATCATAACTATACATGCATACCTTTGTAAAAATATAAATTTACAACCCACCAACATGTATACAATCAACCAATGGAGTAACTCGGTCCTCCGAACTATAACCAATCAAAATCCATGATATTTTCAGTTACAACGAAACAACAACAATCCCACTTTGCTCTACTAGCTATGTGTGTAGTAAGCCAACAATATACGGAAATAACTACAACCAACTTCGCTCTACTAGCCATGTGCGTAGTAAGCCAACAATACACCCCACTCAACAACATTAACAGCAAGCCAGTTTACCAGGTGCTAGCTGGAGGGGTATGGTACCCTTGATTATTAGCACAGTCAGTTCTCCAGGTGCTAGCTGGAAGGGTATGATACCTTTGATTCTAAGCGCGGTCAGTTCTCCAGGCGCTAACTGGAAGGGTATGATACCTTTGATTCTCAGCGCGGGGTACGACACCAACAATCACAGCACATCAAGGCATAACCAACATGTATAATGCATATACATAAACTATCAAGACACCAGCAATGTGTTAAAGTATATGAACACATATCTACCTCTTCCCAAGCAAGCATCATATAAAATGTATCTCAATAATTCATCACATACGATGTTCCATTAATAATGGTATAATGCAAACCCGACAATTCTACACAACCGTGTCATCCTCCACCGATGACCAAGGATAAAACCTCTAGATGCATATAGTTAGTACATCTATTAAAAGACTCAAATTTCATGAATCAAAGACCCAACAACAATATTAACATGGTAGTTAAAGAAACAACTTCTACATGTGTGTTCAACACTCAAGATACAACAATCCAATTCTCAAACTTATTTCGAAAACACTTCCCTCATTTTCACAAAAACGATTCCATTTCCTTTTTGTTATCACAAAACCAACTCCACTAATCTTGTTTCCACAGAATCAACTCCAAAGCCATCGTTAATCCCTTAGGCATTAACACCCTTACCACACTCATTTGACGAAAGAGATTTACACACAATGGTCTACAAACCCCCATTATAATTTACCCAACCAAAATATAATTTAGGGCTTTTCTTCTATTAACTACAACATGCTAATTTATATTTATATTAGCCAAGCCAACAATCAATGAAGCCAAAACCATTCTCCACACAACCAACCCTAGGTTCATTTCATGATTTTCAAACAAATCCAACATGATACAATTTTCATGCAATACAAAAATTACCACATGTCTATCTATAGACGGAGTATTAAAAAAGAACAAAGAAATCCCTACTTCCGACGATCAACACACTTCTTACAAAGGCCCAAGGTGAGGAAAACACTCTAGGTAGATCAATCCTAAGAGAGAAGTTTGGTTTTAGAGTGAGGTGCTCTCCAATGGAGGTTTCGAAAAAGTAAGAGAGAGAAAGGAAATCAAAAAGTGATCAAAAAAGTGATTTCACGGACTGATATAAAATAGGTCCGCTCGAGCGTACAACACCCCGCTCGAGCGTCAGACACAGGTTCACGCTCGAGCGTCCAAAGATCCGCTCGAGCGCCGGATGCACTCTCCCAGAATTTTCTGCAGACGACGAAAATGCTGAGAGGAGGAACTTCACGCTCGAGCGTCCCATCTACCGCTCGAGCGGAAAGGCAACAACAAAAACCCGCTCGAGCGTCAAATCGCCGCTCGAGCGTAGAGACCAAAACCTGGGCAAAAATTCAAAGTTTTAAAATACAACCAACTTATTCCCAACTTGCCCAACACAACCCAAAACTCTAACACAAAGAGTAAGGGATAGAAATGAGAATAAAACAACAACGAATCCACGGAACCGAGTCCGGATTACGGTTAAACAATAGCAGGGAATACCGGGATCGCTATAATTTACTTTCTTTTGACGCTCCTTCGGACATAAGGTAAGTTTTTATGCTTTAGCATATTGCATAAGTGTGATTGCTGTCATATCAAACATACTACCATGAGGCTAACTGGTTATTTGATATACATGTTTGAATGTCTATAGATGAAGGCTAATCACTTGAATTGGGATACTTTGATTCATGTATATATGAGATCACCATATTTAGTGACACATATTCAAAATATTTTTTTAAAACAAACATGGAATCAAGCGTTTCAACTTTTCGTGAAATTAGTCTATACTTGTACGTTACATATAGAACAAGAGCAGATATTGTACATAAAAACCACATCATGATTAGTAGAGGCCGATCTTTGATCGGGTGAGTGGGGTGTTCAATTATTGACCTTCCCCTCTTATACCTAAGTTCCCGAACCAAGACACTTTGGTAACGACGGACTAATGGCCTTTGGCACAAGTCATGGGTTTCCTAAATTTCCCAAAATAAATATTTAGGTGGCGACTCTGATATCTGGGAAAGCAGTCCATTTTTTGGCATTTGATTCAAACATCGATTTTTCAAAATAAATTGCCGGATTTGAACTCTTTTTGTGTTTTCACTATTTCACATTGCACTTGTGAAATCAGAATCAGAACCAACACACCAAGTGGAGTCCAAACTGTAAAGGTTATTCATTCTTCCGAAAGGGAGTACGAAAAGTCGAGCTACAGCTTCATGATTATGCGCTAAAACAGAACACTCTCACTCTTTTCTATGATAATACAAGTGCCATAAACATTTCAAAAAATCCTGTCCAACACTCTCACATCGAACACATTGGCATTCGTCATCCCTTTATTCGAGAGTTAGTGGAAGAAGGCCTTGTTGTTCTTGAACATGTACCCACTGAGCATCAAAAAATTGTTATTTTTACAAAACCCCTTGATCTTCTTCGGTTTGAGTTCCTGAGAAAGACCTCGGGTGTGGTGCTCAGTTGTTAGGGTGTTATGCGTTTTGGAGGGGGTGTGTATGATTGTTTTGTTGTATACTTGGATGCTATAATCTCATTCTCCTGAATTCCTGTCATCACTGCATTTAAAAAAATATGAACTTCTCTTATGCTGCAAGCTAGACTTCTTTGTTCATTGTTCATAGCTCATTCTGAATGCCCATATTCATTAACTTCATGATCTCATTCTGTACACATTCTTGAGATAAACTGTTGCAGGGGTTTCCGCACAAGTGATCAAAGTTCTCTATGGACCACTAACAGTGTTTCTTGTACTTTTTCAGAGGAATTGACCTATACTAGTATATCATGGGTGATGTTGAGTCTCTTAACCATCTTCCATCATCGTTCACTTCCATGGTTTCTCCCTCAGTTCATTGAAGTTCGGACATTAGGAAAAGGCTACCTTAGAGGCACCAACCAGGCCATCCTTTTTGTTTCCATTCTTCTCTGGTTTGGTCTCCATACTCATGAGCATGTATGCCAGCAGTGAGTGCCCATAAGAAAGAAAAAGTTGAAAAATAATAATTATAAGAATGGACACATTAATTGAGGGGGACCCTTCGTGCTTACTCAACAAATACCGCGTGATTCCTAGTGGTTTGACTTTTCTCTGTGATGTTCATTTACTCTTGTCGGAGGTCCAGCCATCTGATCACTATAAGGATTAACTCTAGCTTTGTGTTTTTGAGTTATGCATTCTCATGTTGTTTATGATCATTGATTAAATTCTATTTGACTTGTTCATGATCTTGTGATTCATATTTTTTTAACTGTACAAGTTTACAGGATTCATGGTTGATGGATATTCTCATCTTACTGTTATAGTCTTCCAATTGTACTCCCCGCTGGTTACAGGACATCCTTTTCTGGTTGAGTTTTTTTTTTTTTTTTGTCTTTTTTTAAAAAAAAAAACCAATTTTAAGTTTGGTGGTGTTTTGTCCCCGCTCGAGCGGCAAATCTCACGATCGAGCGTGGATTTCAGTCTTGCAGCATTTTGTGCCGAGTTTTGCAGTTCTGTGAGAGTTATTTTGGCGCTCGAGCATCTGTTTTCGAGCTCGAACGTATCTATGCGTGCTTTGGCTCCCGCTCAAGCATTACATCTTACGCTCGAGCGAACTAGTTTGGCTTATATTCTTTCCCTCTCGACCCTTCAGTTCATTTTTCCCCAAATCTCTATGCATTCTCTCTCCTAGGGCTCCTTGGCGTCTTTGTGCATTGTCTTCCTTGGTCTTTTCATTGCTGATTTCTATTCTTCTCACACACCTAAGGTATGCCCCTCTTCTATCTTATCTCTGTTTTCTTGTTAATTTTCGTAGTTGGTTTTTTTTTTTTTTTTTTTTTTTTGTCTTCACTATTGTTTCATCCTTCACTCATGGGCATATTAGGTTGGGTCTTAGTAAGTTGTGTACATCTTGGTTTGTTTTATTAAGTCTTTGGCATATTATGTTGGGTTAAGGTCTATTACTGTTATATATATATCAATGTTTTCCATTGAGTCTATTTTTTTGGTAATATGGCTACCTTGCTCACCATGATTCATCTCTGTTGCATTTTGTTCTCTTGGGCTTACTATGCATTGACCATATTGCTTTCTAGCCTTTACTGGCTAACTCATATTGATATATTACAGGATGCTACTAATGTTTTGTTTTTCCTCTTTTGGAATTTTTGTCTTGGGTTGGGGGTTGTGTGTTTTGTCTTTTGTTTTTTATAACCTGGTTTAGTCATGCCTACTTTCAAGAGAAGGAAGTCTACTGCCCCTCGCCCTACTTTTAACTCTGACCGGTTTCCCTCGGCTGAGAAAGCCAAGTTGTTTCGAGAGTCTTATCCATCCCGAACCGTTCATCTCGAACACAATGTTCAACCTAACACATTTGAGTTTATTCATATTCGTTGCCTTTTTTATCCCTTGGGTGAGGATTGGGTACTCTCTTTCTCAGGTCCCCAAAACCTCAGCTGGGTTCGTGAATTTTACTGTAACATGGAAAATCTTGATGATATTGGTCCGTCATTCAAGACTTGGGTCCGGTCCAAGTCAATCACAGTCACCACTGATCTCATTCGAGAGTTGTTAGGGATTAGTAAAACCTTCCCCATCTCCTATCCTTTTCCTGTGCGTCCAACTTGTGATTTCAATGAGGTTGCCACTGCATTATGTGGTACCTCTCGTCTTTGGCCCTCCGGCTCCTTAATCAAACAAAATGAGCTTCTACCCCAGTTTTGGTTGCTCAACCTCATTGTGTGTGCTAATATTATCGTCACCAACCATAGCTCAGAAATCAACCAGGACCAAGGGTTTGTTCTTCAATGTATTGCTCAACATCACTCCATTGATCTTGCCACTTTGATCATCCAGAAGATGGTTGCTGAGTATGAGCGTAACAACCTTGGTTTACCTTACGGGTGCCTCATAAGCAGGCTTTTCGCCAAGTTTGAGGTCCCCTCATTTGATGAGGGTGAGTTTGTTTCACATACCCGGCCGTTTACCAAAAAGACTGTCTCTCAGAGCCAATTTCATATTAGGGGGGCTTCTACTAGGGTGGGTCATTCTGGTACAGGTACAGGTGATGCTGTTGCTATTGCCGAAGAGGCTGAGTTCGATGCGGCTACTGCCAGTGATGCTGTTGGTGAGGGAGAGCAGCCACCTCCAGTTCGTACTATTCATGGTCAGCTTCAACATTTTTGAACAGACTGTGGTTTCACGTTTTGATCGGCTCGAGGGAAGGATGGATAGTTTTGAGGCCTGGCTCACGGATCTTAAGACTACTACCGATGTTAGACTCAATGCGTTGGAGGTCTCTTCCCAGTGTATTGAGGAGTCCGTGGCACAGTCTTCTACTCAGTTGTCTCAAATTTTGTCTATTCTTCAGATGCAGTCCTCACCCCGGTCTCCACCGCCTACTCAGTGATGTTTGATGTTCAGACATATTGATTGGCCAGTCTTTCTCTTGCACAACTCTGTTTTTGTTCTCTTGCAGAGATTTCTTGTTTTTTGTTCTCTCCCGGACAAAAAAGGGGAGTTTTGTTGGGTATATGTTGGTAATTTTTGGCTTTATATTGCATGCATATTGGGTTGCATGCATATTGGGTGTTATGGCTGGTAATTTTTGGCTTTATACTTGTTGCATGCATATTGGGTGTTATGACTTTGGGACTATTTTTTGTTTCTTTAATGGATGGGTGCAATGTTTCTCAGATATTTTATATTTAGTTATTTATATAGTTCCACAGTTTTGGTTGGTTTGTGTGGTTGTTTTTGTTTTCAGGTGGATTGTTCAAAGACATGTTTCAAGATTTGCGTGGTCTTTGGTGTTTGTTTTTTTGTTTCTTTTATGGTGGATTTGTTAGGAAAATTTCTTTAGAATAGTTTTGTCCGGGATTTGACAAAGGGGGAGATTGTTAGGACCCTCTTGTTGTCAAAATCCATGGAAAAACTAAATGTGTAGTCAAGTTGAAAATTTTCCAGTTTTTCAAGTTTTAGTCTTCCCGCTCGAGCGGCGAAAGTGACGCTCGAGCGAGGTTTTCACTCTCATAGCATCGGGTACGTCTGCAAAAATACTGGGTGATGTGTTTGTACGCTTGAGCATGGGATCTTCTGCTTGAGCATGAACCCTGTTTAGAACATGCTATATAGAGTCCCCGCTTTAGCGTCAATTCCCACACTCGAGCGGACCGTGCGATCTCTGTTTCTATATATTCACGTGTTGGTTCAATTTTAGGGTTACTTTTCCTAAATCTTGTTCAAGAGTCTTAAGGTTTTTTTTGAGGTTTTCTTCTGAAGTTTTTGTGAGTTTTCCTTGATATATTTGAGAGGGTTTGAAACCTATGATCTAAGATACTTACATCAAGGAGTTTGTTTCTTTATATTCAAGAGTGGTATTCTTTGGTGGAATCCGGATATTCAAGCATGGAGCATCAAAGGAGTTTGATACTGTGCGTGGTCGTTGATTCGATATTAGAGGTTGTGGATTCAACCTCATACTGATCAATTCCGAGACGAAGGCTGTGGTGAAAGAGTTACAGAAGATTTGAAGACAAATTTGATGCGTTTGGTTATTTGTTGGTTATCTTTGTAATATTTCTTTCTTCAGTAATGGATTGATTAGTAGCGTTTCGCCCGTGGTTTTTTTTATCACAATTGGAGGTACTTCAATTATGGTTTTTCCACGTAAAAATCGTTTGTGTCGATTTATTGTTTTTTGAAAACAACAATCTAAACCACTTTCGTAAGTGCTTGTTGATTTAGATTGTGTGTTTTGAATAATTGGGAATTGATATAATTAAATCTTTATCTAATCACGAATCACTTAGGATTTTCAATATTCTAATAAAACTCCTTAGTGTAATATTCTAATGTAACACACAAAAACTTCTTAGTGTAACATTCTAATGTAACACATAAAAAAACTCCTTAGTATACTTTTTCCAAACTAACACTTCAATATAACACTCTAAAAAAATTCCTTAATATAACACTTTAATGCAACACACACACACACAAATCTAATTGTACTTTTCCTAAACGAAACGTTCCAATGTAACATTAAAAAAGAAAGAATGTAAGATTTTTCAAACCACTCCAAAGAAGGATAAATATTTCCTAGTAAGTTTTAGACAAATGTATAATTTCAAACTGTAAATGTTATGTTTCAAAAAAGTACACTAAGAAATTTTTTTTGTGTTTTTGTGTGGTATATTAGAGTATGTTATATTAGAATGTTATGTTTGTAATTACATTGATTGGAGTGTTAAGTTTGGAAAATGTACACTAACGTTTTTTGTTTTGCATGCTACATTGAAGCGTTACGTTTGGAAAGAGTATACTAAAGAATTTTTTTTAGTGTTACTTTGCTACATTGGAAAAAAGTACACCAAGAAATTTTTTAGTGTGTTACATTATTGAAGTGTTACATTAGTGTGTTAGGTTTTTGTTCGTAATGTGGGATTTGTTTTAGAATGAAGGAAAATCGAAAACTTCTATAGTGTAAATTGCCCAAATATGTAATTTTACATTTTGAAAAATCCACTTTTATCTATAAAAAATTAAACTCAAACATTTAAGTAACTTCCTTTTTATGTAATTTCCACTTTAATATGATCTTCGTGTTCATAAGAAAAAAATGAGGACTGAACAATTTACAAGATCAATTCAATATTTCTTTGATCAATTTTAAAGTAGTGTTTGATTTATCGTAATAAAAAAATAGAATAAAATCATCATTTTTTAAATTTCTTATGTTATGGCCACTCTCTTACAATAGTTAATGGTAATTTCATTTTAATAATACACTTTTTATAAATTAAAAATAAATAATAATAAAAAAATTTGAGTGAGCCAAACATCCCACCCCAATAGACCAAACACAACATAAGTTATTTTTTCTTCCAAATATTACTCTAACTAACATTATAATATAAGAACAAGTTGTAAAAAGGTTTGTATCATTTAATTAATCTATTCAGAATTTTATTATAAAAGTTAATGTATAATCTAAATTCAATTTTTACATAATAGGGTCTATACTTAAAATGAATTTAGATCACATATTAAACTTTCTTTAATAAATTTATGAGTACAAGTTTTAATTATATTGCATTTTGGGATGAAACTGTGTGAGGATCCAGAGGGACTCCAACCCCTTCCGATTTTCAACAATTTGTTATTAATTTTTTATTTGTGAGTATTTATAAAATGTATAATAAGCTGATTTTTTAATTTTGTAAAAATTATTTTACTAAATTTTTATTTCATTAGTATTTTGAAATGTCGAATAAAATGATCTCTAATTATTTCACATTTTAAATAATAATATCAATTTTATCAAGTCGATTTTATTAAAAACAAAGCATTACATGTCAGTTATGTTTTGAATTGTAAAAATCAAATGGTACGTATACTTTTTTATGAGTAATGTTAGAGAACCTAGAATTTCACCCTTATATTTATTCGCAAAGGCATGGCAGAGGTTAAGTCTTAATTGATTAATTTCTAAATAAATCAACTAATGTGTAAAATTTAATATCATTAAGTGTAAATTTAAACATTTTTCAAGAATCTTAAGTATTTTTCACTTTTTATTTATCAGATTATATCAATCAATAAATTGCTTAAAACATTGGTTTAACTGATTGTATATCGAGATATTCAAAACTGAAAAAACTATTTATTGGACTTATTTAGTTTTCTCAAGAAATAATTTTTTCGCAACGCTTATATAAAACATTGTATTCAATTAATAATGCATCAAAACTAATTCAATATAATTTATGCATATACATTGACCCCTCCCGAACAAAATTCGTAATTCTGCCCCAGTTGCATTGTTGATAGAAAAAATGTTTGAATCATTTAGCCTCAATTTGAAAATTGACTGTTTTAATTGACTTTTTAAATTTTTACAAAAAAGACAAAAAAAAATAAAAGACAATGTGATAACTTGTAATATTTTTTGACTAAAAACCAAAGTCCCCAAAATAGTCGAAACCCATTGCCTATTGTTCTGGTCCTTTTTTTTTTTTTTTTATCTCTCTCTCTCTCTCTCTCTCTCTCTCTCTTTTTTTCTTCTTCCTCCTCTCTTTCTTTTCTCCCACCGATGCTGCCATCATCGTTGCAAACCCCTCCACCCACTAGCGCCATCATCACACAGATCTGTGTGTATACACAGATTTGTCTATATACATAGATCTATGTATAGATCTACCTCTCTATTTCCCCTCTCTTCTTTTCTTCTTCTCTCTTCTTCCTCTTCTTCTTCTCTTCTCCTTCTGTCTGTTTCAAAGAGAAAATAGAGGGGGAAGGGAAAGAAAGAAAGAAAAAAAAAAGGCACCTTTGAATCATTCAAGGCCCAACATTTTCGAGCTACCATACATTTCTCTAATTATTAATATTTATAAAATTAATTCACATGTATTTTAAGTGATACACTTTTCATCATAAAATTGGTATGTATCATCCAACAAATTTAGTATATACAAGGTATTTATTGTGGTTTTATTACTTGTAAACCTAAGGCTCATTGTTATCAATCATAATCAGATTTTGTATAGAAATAAAGAAGTAATTAATAGTTAGTTTAGCATAACAGGTAAAAAGAAAAGGATAATTATGAGTGAGAATGATTATATATTCCTACTATTGGAATGATTAAGAAAGTAAAGCATATGAAAATATATATATATATATATATGAGTAAGATTTTTTTAAAAATTTTGATTTTAATAGACATTATGAAAATTTTGTAATTAATTAATTTGTTTATCACTAAATCTCATCACTTTTGATGGGAAATAAAATAGACAAAATAAGATAAATTTTCATCATTTTTTACTCAATTTATAAACTAAACCTTTTATCATTTCACATCAAATAACCCATCCAAACAGAGTATAAATAAATGAATAAATTGAGGACACGCAAAATATGACCCAGGATTGAATGAACAAATTTAATAATACACGTGAAGGAGAAGAATATGCATCTTTCACAATAAACACTACGGCCTAGTTTGGGAAGACTAAATAAGTGCACTTTTTGACTTTTTATGAAATATGGGTTGAGTTTGAGTTGGGTTTGAAATGATGTGTTAGAGAGATGATGTGACTTAAATAAGATGATGTGACTTAAATAGGATAGTGACTTTTTGACTTTTTGTCTTTTTTGTCTCATGCCAAACTTGGCCTACGTCGGATGAATGAAATTGACAAGGAAGGAGTTTGAGTTGGGTGGTATAACCATTGAGTGGGTGAGTCAATTTTAAGTTAGATTTACATTCTTATTATAAAGGGGACTTTAAAAGTTGACTTTAAGGCCTCGTTTGGCAAGATGTTATTTTAGTTAATTAACCAAAAAATTATTAAATTAGTCAAAAAGTCAACAACCCATATCAAAAAGTCAAAGATTCTCTTTTCTCTCTACTTTTTGCACATCTTTTCGTAATTAGCCAAAAAGTCATTCCAAACATACAAGTTTTTTTTACCTATCTTTTTAGCCAAATAGCCAAAAAGTTGCTAATTAACCTGTTCCCAAACGAGGCCTAAGTTAGATTTACATTATGTAATAAAAGAAAAAATGTTAATTTAAATCTGTCTAGTAAAATGTGAGATTAAGCCAATAAGAGTATATATGTTAATTTAAATCCGGTCTAGTAAAATATGAGATTAAGTCTAGTTATCTCAATTTTGACTTCATATAAATTATGACCATTATTATTTAAGATAAAAAAAAACTATGTTGGGTGGATGACATATTTAAATATACATACATGATCCGCAAACCAAGTGTGAAATATTCGTTGTATTTGATGATCATTTACACGAGGCATTTTACTCTTGAGAAATTCAAGATGCTTGCTATGTAAATTAGAAAATTTGTTAAATATTTGTCTTATTTCAAACTACCAATAAAAGAATAAGAATACTATGGGATTATACAACTTACATTATGAATGGTGCAACTAAGCTTGTATTGAATAAGACATATCGATGAGCTTGTGTCCATGCATTGTTGTCAAGATAAAATATAGTATTTTCCTCTACAGCATGACCCATGTTATTACCACCATCGTAGTTTCTCATCGGTTGATTAGATTTGGTTTCAACATCATTCAAATATTGGGCACAAAATTCCATGCATTCTTTCATCAAGTAACCCTTAGAAATTGAACCTTCCGGATAAGCTCGATTACGCACATATTGCTTTAAGGTAAGAAGAAACTTCTCAATTGGATATATCCACCTAAATTGCATTGTTCCACCAATCAAGGCTTCATTAGCTAAATGTATTGGCAAGCGCTCCATTATATCAAAGAATGAAGGTGAAAATATTTTTTTACGATGACAAAGTATTATAGCAATACGATCCCAAATGTATTCCAAATCCACACTATGATTCGCTTTAGAGCACAATTGTTTGAAAAAATTGCCCAACTCAATCAAGGGTTTAACTACATTCTTGGGCAAGGATTTTTGCATGGCCAAGGGTATGAATTGTTGCATCAAAATATGATTGTCATGACTCTTAAGACCTCTAATATTTCTATCTTGTAAACACACTCGTCTTGTTATATTTAATGTATACCTATTCGGCACTTGTAGTTGGTTTTTCATGCTTCTCGGAGGCGTTTAGTCTCCTTGGATACGATAGCCCTACAATTTGGACTTCCATGGTTCTAAATCTGGTTTCACAAGTGCAATGTGAAATAGAAAGACACAAATGAGAGCCCAAATCCGGCAAATCTTAGAAAATCCATTTATCATCAGAGATGCCAGAAATGGACTGCATTGTCAGATATTAGAGTAGCCACCTAAATATTTTTAGTCTTCTATTTATATTGAAAACTATAGAAAGGGCTCATATGCCAAACAAATTGTGGGAAAAGAGTTAAGCGCCGAGAAATTATGAGAAAGCCCTTGAAATTATTGACAAGCATATGGTATTGTAGTTCTAGCACATTCTAGCAGTTTGACTGGGGTTTTGATTCATTTTTATATTAATCTGGAGCACATTCAATTGATTCACTTGACACTTTTATCAAACAGGCAATAGGAAAAGCTACATGGACAGTATGTTTCATAGAGCTGGAATCACTCAAGGATAGGAGACAACCAGTATGTTTCATAGAGCTGGAATCACTCCCAGTTTGTTTCCTTCTGGCAAAAGCTACATGGACAATGTTAAAACATGATTTTTGATTTGGATATGTTATTTTGTGGGTAATGGTGATTCGATATTAATTGAATGAGAAACTGAATTAATGCTTTATTTGTTATTTGAATGGGAGTTATTATTTTATCTGTCAGTTTTATTACAGGTATTTGAATGGGAGTTAATATTTTGTATGTTAGTTTTATTACAAGTATTTTTTTATTAATTGAATGAGAAACCAAATTCATATTTTTCTTACAGGTATTCTTTTTAATTAATCAAATAAAAGTTAGCACAATCTCACCCAAAAAAAAAAAAAAAAGATATGACGGGCGTTTCTATAAAACGCCTCCTACCCTCAATAGTAACGGCATATTTTTTACACAGATACAACGGCGTTTCAAAAACGTCGCTAAATATCGTTTGTGACGTCAGCGTGTGTATGGTGGGACATTTTGCGGCGTTTTTTAAAACGCCTCCTATACTAATATCACGACGTTTTTAAAACGTCGCAAAGCTACAACGACGGCCGCAGCTTCAACGTTTGGTACTAAACGCCACAAAATGAATTAACGGCGTTTTTGATAGATATCGCGGCGTTTTTAAAACGCCGCTAAAAGCCCATTTCCAGCAGTGTTTGTATCATTTAATTAATCTATTAGAATTTTATTATAAAAGTTAATGTATAATCTAAATTCAATTTTTACGTAGTAGTGTCTATATTTAAAATGAATTTAGATCACATATTAAACTTTCTTTAAATAAATTTATGAATAAAAGTTTTAATTAGATTGCATGTATGGACAGAACTGTGTAAGGACAAGAGGGACTCCAATCCCTTCCTATTTTCGACAATTTGTTATTAATTTTATATTTATGAATATGTATAAAATGTATAATAAGATGATTTTGACTAATTTAACTGATTGCATACTGAGATATAATAATTCAAATTGAAAAAAGAATTTATTGGACTTATTTAGTTTCTTGAGAACTACTTTTTTCGCAACGCTTATATAAAAAATTATATTCAATTAATAATCCATCAAAACTAATTCAATATAATTTATGCATATACATTGACCCCTCCTAAAACAAATTCTTGGTTCCACGCCCTAGTTGCATTCTTGATAGAAAAAATGTTTGAATCATTTAGCCTCAATTTGAAAATTGACTGTTTTAATTGACTTTTTAAATTTTTACAAAAAGACGTAAATAAAAATAAAAGACAATTTGATAACTTGTAATGTTTTTTTGACTAAAAACCAAAGTCCCCAAAATAGTCGAAACGCATTGCCCATTGTTCTGTTTCTTTTTTTTTTTTTTTGAAATATATATATATATATATATATGGAGATTTGGTCAAAACTCTTTTATAATAAAACTTTAATGAATTAAGAAACAAACACAAAAAGTTTTTCTTGAAAAGTCCAACATATATCATTATTATCAAAATATTAAATTTTAAAAATAATATAACTTTTGATGTAATGTCAATTTTTAATAAATTAGTATTTTTAAAATTCTCTCATCAAAATCTATCAAATAAGATCTATATTGACTAATATAAAAAATTAAAAAATAAAACATTACTGTCCAAATTGATATAAACTATAACAGTAACATGTTACTCTGTCTCACAGTAACATGTTACTTTATTTGGTAGTTACTATTTGGCAATAATATGTTACTTTGTCTCACAGTAATATGTTACTCTGATTCACAATAAATGTTACTTTGACAATATTATTCAAGAAAAAAAAAATTATTTTGCCCTTACTTAATTATGTGTTTTCTCTTTAAGAGATTTATGAAACAAACAAATTGAGCTGTCATTTTCACTAAACAAGGATCCCAATGAAGGAATTTTAGCTAAATTTTCCTATATATATAATGAGAAATTCTATAATACACCACATTTTGCAATGTTCACCATATGCCTCAATTATGACTTTTGTAGTATTTGGTTATGCTATAGCGACCCGGGTTTTTTTTTTTTCCATTTGATTATTGTATCCGGGCTTAGGTTCCGTTTTTCTGTCATTGTATAATTGTTGTTGTCGTCCTCTATTTTCTCATGTGGAGTTATAGGATGTGCTGGGCAAGTTTGTTTCAGGTTGGTTGGGTTCGTTAAACCAAGTGTTGCTGTCCAGTTTTTGGTTGGTCGCTCGAGCCAGGGATTGGTCCGCTCGAGCAAGGGTTGTATTTTGTGTCTTCTGGCTCGATCCAGCTTTGTTTCGCTCGAGCGAGTGACTGCGTCTGGTTTAGACCTGAGGGCAGGGCTTATTCGCTCGAGCGAGCTTTTCTTCGCTCGAGCGAGCTTTTCTTCGCTCGAGCGAGCGAGGTGTATGTTTTTGAGTTCCTTGCTCGAGCGAGAATTCTGTTGCTTCGAGCGTGCACCAGGGTTGCAGACCTGAAGCATTGCATTTTGGCTCAAGCAAGCTTTTCTTCGCTCGAGCGATGTTCTCTTGTGTCTGGTCGCTCGAGCGACCATGTTTCGCTCGAGCGAGCCTATTCAGTTTATAATACACAGCAGCGGGTTTTTGATCAGTCTTTTTCATCTTCCAAACCCTAGGTCCGACTTTTCTCTCTCTCTACACACCTTCTCTCTTAGGATTGATCTACTTAGAGTGGGTTTCTAACCTTAGATCCTTATTAAAAAGATAGAGTGAGTCGAGGGCTTCCATTTAATCTGAAATTGTTGGTGGTTTGGAGCACTTTGGAGTTTGGGGTCTTCATCTCCATCTTCTCTTTTTGGGCTATTTCTTCGAGGTAGGGATTTCCTACTCCAATATATAGCGTTTTGTTCTAAGTTTCTGGCATTTTAATATGTTGGGGTTACTTTGATAATTTTCGGGAAAAATCCTAGTTGTATTAATTAATTAAATTTGTATAATTAATTTAAGGGAATTGGGGAATTTGGTTAAATTCATGAAATTGAGGAATTCATATTGATTAAATGGTGTAGTTTGATAAATTTAAATCACTCGCCTATTGAATTGTTGATATATTTATTTTCAGTTTAGAAATAACTGTTTTGGGCTATCGATGGAGGATAGCCGTGATTGTTGTAGACACTAGCATGCGGATTAGGGGTAACTGAAACTAATCATTGTTTAAGTCATCAATTTTGACTGCTGAATTGATACAGACATTATGTGTATTGATTGTGTGTTGTATATGTTATGTGTTTACATATATTGTTTTGTTTGGGAGGAGATAGGGGATGGACTCCATTATGTGTATTGAAGTGTGTTTGGGAGGAGAATAGGGGATGGACTCCATTAGCATCACTTTTATGTGTGCTTATTTATATTGAAGTGTTTCTATTGATACAGCACTAAAATGTGTAATCAAACTGGAAGTATGAAGTGTTTTGATTTGAGCTTGAGTCTCATTGTTTGTTGACATTGGGAGAATGTGAATATGGTATATATATATAGTTCACTGTTGTAAGTTTGGCCAGGTTTCTGAGCCATATTGATAATGTTGGAAGAGTAAAACGTGTCATTGACATTAATGTCATGAAACTGTAATAATGTGTAATTGATTATCTTGGTTAACCATCTATTGAATGCTATTGCTTTATTCAATGCTTATATTTGGTTTAGTATATTTCTACTGGGCTGTGGCTCACCCTATATGGGAACATCATTTTCAGGTTCAGGTGTAGCTACCTCCAAGGACTTAGCTTAGAAGGACTTGGATTTTGAAGACTATTTCTAGTTATTGTTTTTCATTGTTAGTACATGTAAACACTCAAGCTCTAGGGCTTTATTTATATTGAGTTAGAACTCATACTTTGTGCTCAGTGATTATATTAGGTCTATGGAATACCAGTATCATTTAGTATTTTAAAGAGAAAACGACTTTAATAACCTGTTTAGTGTATAATATTCATCAGAGCATTTTATTCTAATTTATGTAGATAAAGTACACTGTATTAGATATTTTTATAATACGTAAAGTACCATAGAATATAGAATATTGCACTCACTTAGAATATATTAAGAGTGTTATTCCTCTATTAATCACATGCGCCATGACATCTATTTATGGGGACAATCAATAAGGTATAGAAATGTTATATAAAGCTGCGCAATAATAAATATTATAAGTCTTCGCAAGGGGCGCTTTAGGCAGATTATTGTCACCATATGTTCATAAAACAGTAGGTATATAGATCAATATAATTATGCACTATGATATAGATCTATGATTTCATGTATATATATATATAAATTCCAGATTCTATTATTGGTTAATTTCATAACCTATATGATCGCATTAATTGATTTTGTGTTATGCATCTTAATTAGAGTTGCGTTTAATGTATATGATATAGGCAAATTGTTTGGATCTCAATCCGATTGACGCTATTTTGATTAGTTAAAACGTATGAAATTATTTAACTATATTTACATTAATGAATAGTCAATTTGGAGCACACTACCAAGTATCAGGTATATGGTATGTATATTTTGTCTTATATCGTCACGAGTTTTACTAGCACAACCTTCTTTGGGTGCTATTATTGGCCATTATCACACTCTCTACATATGTTTTGTAAATACATTAGGAGTGGTGGCCATGATATTACATCACTACATCCTCTTCATTCACACCAGCTTTACTTAGCAAGGGTCTATTCTCACATTGAGGTGCCAATTTTTGCTTATGCAGACTCAATCGGCTGTCTCCTTATCAAATCGATCACTTTTAGTCTCTCTTGCTCGCTAATAGTGTGTTCGAGATGATGATGTCCAATCATGACTTATGGTGCTCCATGAGTAGCTGTCCTCTTACCTCTTAACTTGACTTTAAATTCATTGATACCGATTATAACCGGTTATCCAGGACTTCAAGATAAGTCCACTAGCATTGTTATACCACTTCCGTCCACAGAGCAATTGGTTACTTTCTCTATTTAAATTACATATTCGGTGCACTAAAAAAAAGACATGCTATAGCATTCAAAAAATAACCTATACTATGAAAACATACTTTAAACCTAGGCTTCTAAATGGAATAGAGACCTACTACAATCTACTTAGTTGTCTAAACATGAGTTGAAAGACAATCACATACCTGATGAACTATACCTAAGTAACACATACTATTATGAACACTAAGCAAAGCACACAGAATAAGACCTTAGACTACGATCTCGCGTCTGGTCATTAAGAGCTCTGACACAATTCAAGCACCTAATCTCCTCATACCACAAACACACGTTATCACTAAAAGCACAGGCATAAATGGAAGATGACGTGAGCGTGCACCACCTATATACCTTGGTCTCTTATTGTCCAATATCGATATTTGAAACTAAACACATAGTCGATAAAGAACACTATGCTCTTATGATTTGATGAAATCATATCGCATAGGCAAAGAACTTCCAATGATCGAAACTAGTAGAATAAGACTCGTAATCTACTTCTATCATGGTTGCAGCAAGGGCTATGAAAAACTGAGAATGAGATTGACGTTCGAGGAATATCAACATCACTAAGAATCCCTTGCGAGGATCTTGAACTTACCTAATACCCCATGTTGACCTCGCTCTAAATCCATGGTCCACATCATCTTGGGATGACGAGTCTACAACAACACACTGGTAGAACATTACTCTCATGCCCTCTATCATGACATAGCACACCACGTAATTCTACACAGAATACATTGGTCTAATAAGACAGGTCGACATACAACCTTCAATTCTAATATGACTACAACTTGACCACATCAATCAATAAGGCGAGTGGATATGTACAAAACTGCATAATCTCAACTACACACATTTAACATGAATATTTAAAAACTAAATATTCCCCCAATTCTCCCTTAAATTTAATTATATTATTAATTAAAATAGTTAGGTTGAGAATTTTAAATACACCTCGCACAATCTTGCTTCAGTAACCCCATCCCGAGTATAGATTAATCAACTGAGTGCTCTAGAGACTTAGAACAAAACTTCCTGATATAATCTCTATATCAAAAAGCAGCGTAGTTTTACCAGTAAACTGTACACCATCTACCGCTTTGGAACTGTAATATAGGGCCTACTCCTACATACACAATGCATCGCAAGATGTGACTGAGTGTACCCTACATACAACTCAAAGGGTGAGCGTCCGACCAAGGCTCAGTTCTCATCCAATAAGCTTTGCTAAACCAAAATCTGATACTTGTGCAGAATTCAACATCTATAGAATGTTTTTGTGGCTTTATGTCACGGTGTACAATGCAGTCTCGGCACCCCTTCATGAAGAAAGCCAACTGCCCTGGCTGTCCTATGCAATTTGGTACCTTGTCTTCCCTTGTCAGTACCTTCGCTCCTTTCCATGGAAAAGATGGGAATCTAATGAGCCATTTTTGCATGTAATCATAACACCAGTAACTTCTTATTACCTTTTAAGAGCAGAACCCACGAAGCGAACAAGATAAATATTTGGATGGTGGCCCAAGTGTGTTGACTTCCTGCTCGAATTGCTTCTCTCCCTTGGTTTGATGCTTTTCCAACTTTTTTAACAGCTATGAAAGTGGAATCCGACAAATGTCCTTTGAAAACAGAACCAAAACCTCCGCTCCCCATTTTCTCGGCGAGAAAATTTTGGTTGCTTTTGCAAATCTTTTGTATCTAAATGCAACTCAATGAACCATAAACTGGGCATCTATTTCGAATCTTTTCCTAGAAAGCTCAACCAACAACTGTTTGGCCAAAGCAACAAGGGTTGCTATAAGCCTCCTTTGTTGCTTTCCACATAAATAAACGAAGGCCCAAGACTACTCAACGAACCACAATACCAATAATAATCCCCATATATTATCTCCGGAAAACTCAGAAGCAGCAAGTCTGAGATAAAGACTGCTTCCGCACTACGTCTTTCCAAAAGTTGTTGCAGGTTAACGAGGTCTAATAGTCCAAATTGAACAACCCATTCCATCATAAGCATAAGCAGTGCAAGAGCAGTTTTTCAAGCAAGAAGATTCACAATTCCGTAGCACTGCTAGAAGCCAACAAGATTAAGGATGTTCAGGCAATCTCATGTTGAATACTCTTGAAACCTTTTTTTCCTTGATTAGCAGCACTGGCATTCACACTGTAACTTGGGTTCTCCTTACACACCCACCCAGAGTAATCACGCCAAATACCAATCATGCCCGACTTAAGAATTGGAACCGTCAAACAATTACAGAAGGGTTGTGTATTCTGAATTGCAAGTTCCAAATGGCCCGCATAAGCTAACGCGCATTGTTGTTCCGGCTGAGCCCAAAACAAATTCCACTCCTTGTACCCTCACAACCAAGTGAGTTTGCTTGAGTTGCCCAGAAACATCCATGGGCAAAACTCTAACATAAATGTAAGGATCACAGGGAAATATTTCATTACTCTCATTTTCATTGTCAACAAAGCTAATTTAAACATTTAATTTTGTCTTCTTGTCGGTAAAATAAGCTAAATCTCCCATTCCACGGACCACTAGTCCAATACTGTTTAGACCGCATTCCACAACAAACCAATAGCTATTATTTGCATCTAGAATAACGAGAAAATAGTCCTAGTGAAGAGGTCTTTGGAGTTCTTCCATGAAGTTAGACTTTGGTGTGTATTGGCTCGCTGTTATATTGAAATCTTGCTACCGGGCCAACCAAGTGCGAACAAGGTAACCAAAACTTTGCAAATTGGTTGTGTTGAATTAGACGCCAATCTCTCAAAATCAAATTACCATCATCACCAAAAACTGCTACCACAGAGAGTTCTGATTTGTTGAACAAAATTGGGGTTTGGGAACTCGTTGAGAAACGTGTATTTTTATACTTTTTTAGCAAGTTACTTATGATTAAATTATACTAACTTTATTTTTTTGCAGGATGGTGGGGTCTTATTAGCCTTTTTTATGCAGGGTTGACTCACCAATTTTTATTCTATTTTTTTTATATTTTATAATCAATTTATATTCTCGTTGTTATGGGCAAGAAAGTAAATGGCCCACCAGTATCTCGAGAACCTATCTATTCGTCCCTCAGTGCTGTTGGAAACTATTTGTCTTTATCGTAACAAGAATTAAATGTATTTTTGTTTGTGTCGGTGGACACATGGAGTTAAATCTTGTAGTCATACCAGTATAACCTGTTATATTGACCCGTTTTTGTCTCTTGGCAACTCGGGCGTTCTAAATTTGAGGGCAGTCATGCTTCCTTTGCACGGTTAGTTGGGGCTACGGTGGTGACGTAGAAATAACTATAGTTGTTGGACTTTGTCGTTTGGATTCTTTTGTTTTCTTGAGCTTAGGATTGATATTAGTTTATATATTTATTATTTTTTTTGAATTAATGACTTTAGTAGCTGGGATAATTGCATGGTTTGTAACCATACATTAATTTAAGTTATTTGACTATTTATTATTACTTTAATGTTTGGAGGTATTAGATAGTTATGAGATTATGGTGGATGTTTGGTTGGCGTTTAGTTTTTTGTTTCACCCCTAGGGTTTTGATGAATGGAATATTGATTGGGTTTAGTCCTCATTTAATATTAAATTGTCTAAATTTTGGGCATGACAGTTTGGTATTAGAGCTCTAGGTTATCCTAGACTTGTGAGAGTTTAGGTGATCCCGAATTGTAGAAAATGGGTAGTTGGTTTACGGCTTAGTGGTTGAATTTTATTCTTGAAGCGAATTCCTTCCCTAGTGTTTACTTAAAGGTATGGCTGGAAGGTATAATTTGAGAAGTGCTAAGCCCAATGCCATAAGGGAAGAAACTTACTGCTAACATAGCGGCAGCGGCAACTACTATCAGGCTACCATACGGTGCAGGTTAATGTGGTGGAGATGACGGCTCAGTTACTTCAGGTTGTTTAGAACAATATCAAGGCCAGTAGGGAGATCCCTTTGCGAAGAGAAACAAAGGTTTTTGGTTCTTTGGAAGGTCAAAAATTCTCTGGAGATGAGGACCCATTGCAAGCAGACGCTTGGGTTCAGAAATGGCGAAGATGGTATTTGGGTCGTTACACTCACTAAGGCTCAAAAAAAGGAGTTGCTGACACATCATCTTAAGGAGCAGCCTTCTTGGTGGAACTCGTGAAGGAGGGTCTAGATTTAACGACTTTGACTGGGGCAGATTTCAAGACTCCGTTTTGACCGGAAGTTTGTCCTGCTGCTATGCAGTTCTCAAACTATAGTGAATGAATTTTCGAAAGTTGACTCAAGAAGGGTAGAATAGTGATCGAGTTGTCACCAAGTTTAATGAGTTGTCTCGTTATGCCTCTTACTTGGTCGACACACAGGAGAAGAAGAAATAAGAGTTTATAAAGGCATTGAATCAATAGCCTATCTAAGTCCCTTATTCCCTTTGATGTTGAGCCGTTTGACAGAAGTTCTTGACTTGGCATTGAAGTATGAGGAAATGAGAAGCAGTTTTTAAAGAATGGAAGGCAAGGGTCGGAGAGACTTCTAAGAGTGAGTCACTTCGCAGCAATGGAAAATGGGAACAGATACCTGATCCTATGATCAACAGGCATAAGGTCAGCAAGTTTCAGAGGCCACAGCAAGGCAGGTAGTCAAGGAAAATTTCAGACCTCAGGGTATTTCAGCCTTAGGGCAAATTTCCAGCCCGCAGGGCCACTATTATCAGAGACAAGGGTGGTCCGCGCCTACAGGGTTATCAAGGACAAGCGGCAAGCAAGTTTTGCCAAAGTTGGGTTATCGTCCTCTCATACCTCAGTTGAAGAGGGGACCCTCACCTATCAGACCACTAGCACCTCAAACCGATTAATATGAAGTGTTTTGGGTGTCAACAGTTGGGGCATGTAATCAAGATTGCCCTCAGACAGTAGGCGACACATGTCAGGCAGCTCAGCCAGGGCATTTGTAGTGATGCGCAAGAATTGACAAAGTGCAAGGTACTTTAATCTCTTTCAGGGGAACCCATTTAGAGGTACTTTTTGATACTGGTGCCTCTCATTCTTTTTTATCTAGACAGTTTGTAGAAACCAGAACATATTGTAACTACCTCCTTGTCTAGACTATTTGTGTTGAGACGCGCCCGTGGGCCTCATGCTACAGTTCGACTCGATTTGTGTCACGGTTTTCTTAATCTGAACCAAAGAGTATTACTTTAAATTGCCTAGAGTTAATATACAACTTAAGTCTCTTATTGAATGATAGGTTGTGGATTCACTTAGTAGTCATCCCACTGTTCGGCCAATGTCACATCAACAACAATCTCATGCATTTTCATCCCAAGAGGTGAGCAATCATTTAATCAAAGCTTTTTTGACAAATAACATATCTTATTAATTACAATACTTGCTCTTATTAAATATAGGTTCACCTTTCAAAGAAAGAGAAGAAGAATAAGAAGAAGAAGAAGAACTAACAAGGTAAACGTACTAATATCACTAGTTCGTGGTTTATGTTCATTTGATTTGTAAGGCAGCAGCATTAGTGAAACAGCTATTAGTAGCAGCAGCATGAGCTGCAGCTGCAAGTAGTCCAATGTGCATGCTATCACTAGATAAATTTGACAGTTCGCTGCTGTTTTTGTCGAACTTTGTCTGCTTGATGCAAGAATGCTATGCTTAGGTGCTAGACTGTTCATGACTGCCATGGTTAGACTGCTATGCTTGACTGTTTTTGTCCACACTCTCTCTGTTTATGGTTTTTATGTTTTTAGAAGAGCTTGTGTTGTGTGGGTTTGTTTAGGTGTGTTTGTGTGTGTAGAGTATGTGTGATTTTTTCAAAGATATTTTCTCAAAATATGTTGAAATGTATAGTCTGTTCAGTGCATGACTTACAAGCATATGGTCTTACAAAATAAAAAGTCAACCTTATAATTAATCACCCTTTGAGTTTTCTGAGATAGTGTTAACCTGGAATAATATGTTTGAATGTCCTATAATGATTTTTGAGCTTTCTCAACTATGTTTGGATGGCTGGAATATTAAGGCAGAATGAGAATCTCATTCTGGGTTATCACAACATAAAATGCAAATATCATGAAAAGAAGTTACACTGCAATTACATGGTTGTTTGATGTATTAAAATTCATAACGATGAAATACTCAGGACAAAGTTAGCAATTTGTAAGTATGTATATCTTTATGTTCTCAGCAAGTGCTTGTATGTTGTGTTGATTTTGTTGTGATTTTCATGGACAACACATTCTTGAGAATCCTCAGTTATTCAAGAACATTTGTCTTCCAAAATTGATGTCATGAGTTTTGCTGATCAATGAACTGCAGCTGCATTATTAGGCAAGGCAATTGCATTATTAGGCAAGGCAGCTGCATCAATGAACTGCAGCTGCATTATTAGGCAAGGCAGCTGCATCAATGAACTGCAGCTGCATTATTAGGCAAGGCAGCTGCATCAATGAACTGCAGCTGCATTATTAGGCAAGGCAGCTGCATCAATGAACTGCAGCTGCATTATTAGGCAAGGCAGCTGCATCAATGAACTGCAGCTGCATTATTAGGCAAGGCAGCTGCATTATTAGGCAAGGCAACTGCAGCTGCATTATTCCTCATCATATAGTCTCACATGAACACTCACATTTGTTGCTGGTTTTCTTTATGCTGAGAACATGCACATTTGAGAAGTCATTCAAAAACGGCTAGGTCTATGAAATCTTTCTGGGGAATTAGAAAGGTTTTTTCTGGAGGATATTAGTCAGGTAAACATTTTCCTCTGCAGTTGTGCTGTGTGCGCGTGTGTGTGTTTGTCAGCCTGTCTGCGAACACATGTTTGATGTTTTAGCGATGTGTTATATCCCTGACATAGTTGTTTTCTTTCCATATAAAATGAGTGTGATAACTTGAAAGGTGAAGATAAGACATTGACAGCAACAATGGCTGATGTGCTGGTTGTTTTTGGATTTATTTATTTATTTTTTGGAAAAAAGGTGGCATAAGGATCCTTGATCTTTTGTGATTTGTTTATATTTTAAGTTATATAGATTCATATAGAGTTAATGAACACTACTCTATGTGGCATGGTGGTGAGCTTAAGAGACCTGTTACTGTTGTGAGATATCTTGTTTTATTCAGACAATGTTATGAGAGGTAATAGTTACATGGTTTTTTGTGTCCTGAGGATCCTTCACCCAAGTGAACAAATGGTATCTAATTGAATGTAAATGGTTTAGTGGTTACATTATTCTTTGTTATTGTTGTTCATCAATTCCATTGTTCTATGAAATGGAGCGGAAACAAAGTTGAGGCAGGCTATGAAACAGATTGTTATTAAATCATGAGAAAAAGCTAGGCTTTCGAGTGTTGGTATTTATTTTGTATGGTAAAACAAGATTTTTTGGTGTTTCTGGGGTTTGCAACTTCTAGACTACTCTAGCCCTTAGCATTTTTTGATATCTATTTTTTTGGGGTTTGAAACTCTTTCACACTGAAATTTGGCACATGCCATCTTTATATTATTTATGTAGGAAGTGTTAATGGATCTTATGCTGTCTAATTGTCTCAATGAATCATTTGTACATGTGATGGGATGTCAATGTCTGCACATAATTGAATGCATATCTCTAATCATCTTATTTATTATTATTATTTCATCTTTTGATGCTTTGCAGGAGTCTTCTATTTATATATGAAAACTATAGAAAGGGCTCATATGCCAAACAAATTGTGGGAAATGTTAAGCTGCCGAGAAATTATGAGAAAGCCCTTGAAATTATTGACAAGCATATGGTATTGTAGTTCTAGCACATTCTAGCAGTTTGACTGGGGTTTTGATTCATTTTTATATTAATCTGGAGCACATTCAATTGATTCACTTGACACTTTTATCAAACAGGCAATAGGGAAAAGCTACATGGACAGTATGTTTCATAGAGCTGGAATCACTCAAGGATAGGAGACAACCCAGTATGTTTCATAGAGCTGGAATCACTCCCAGTTTGTTTCCTTCTGGCAAAAGCTACATGGACAATGTTAAAACATGATTTTTGGATTTGGATATGTTATTTTGTGGGTAATGGTGATTCGATATTAATTGAATGAGAAACTGAATTAATGCTTTATTTGTTATTTGAATGGGAGTTATTATTTTATCTGTCAGTTTTATTACAGGTATTTGAATGGGAGTTAATATTTTGTATGTTAGTTTTATTACAAGTATTTTTTTATTAATTGAATGAGAAACCAAATTCAATATTTTCTTACAGGTATTCTTTTTAATTTAATCAAATAAAATTAGCACAATTTTTTTAAAAAAAAGATATGACGGTGTTTCTACAAACGCCTCCTAAACCCTCAATAGTAACGGCCATATTTTTTACACAGATACAACGGCGTTTCAAAAACGTCGCTAAATATCGTTTGTGACGTCAGCGTGTGTATGGTGGGACATTTTGCGGCGTTTTTTAAAACGCCTCCTATACTAATATCACGACGTTTTTAAAACGTCGCAAAGCTACAACGACGGCCGCAGCTTCAACGTTTGGTACTAAACGCCACAAAATGAATTAACGGCGTTTTTGATAGATATCGCGGCGTTTTTAAAACGCCGCTAAAAGCCCGATTTCCAGCAGTGTTTGTATCATTTAATTAATCTATTCAGAATTTTATTATAAAAGTTAATGTATAATCTAAATTCAATTTTTACGTAGTAGTGTCTATATTTAAAATGAATTTAGATCACATATTAAACTTTCTTTAATAAATTTATGAATAAAAGTTTTAATTAGATTGCATGTATGGACAGAACTGTGTAAGGACCAAGAGGGACTCCAATCCCTTCCTATTTTCGACAATTTGTTATTAATTTTATATTTATGAATATGTATAAAATGTATAATAAGATGATTTTGACTAATTTAACTGATTGCATACTGAGATATAATAATTCAAAATTGAAAAAAGAATTTATTGGACTTATTTAGTTTTCTTGAGAACTACTTTTTTCGCAACGCTTATATAAAAAATTATATTCAATTAATAATCCATCAAAACTAATTCAATATAATTTATGCATATACATTGACCCCTCCTAAACAAAATTCTTGGTTCCACGCCCTAGTTGCATTCTTGATAGAAAAAATGTTTGAATCATTTAGCCTCAATTTGAAAATTGACTGTTTTAATTGACTTTTTAAATTTTTACAAAAAGACGTATAAAAAAATAAAAGACAATTTGATAACTTGTAATGTTTTTTTGACTAAAAACCAAAGTCCCCAAAATAGTCGAAACCCATTGCTTAGGTACTGTTTGGTAACACTTACATTTTTAATTTTCTGTTTATATTTACAAATATATATATATATGGAGATTTGGTCAAAACTCTTTTATAATAAAACTTTAATGAATTAAGAACAAACACAAAAAGTTTTTCTTGAAAAGTCCAACATATATCATTATTATCAAAATATTAAATTTTAAAATAATATAACTTTTGATGTAGATGTCAATTTTTAATAAATTAGTATTTTTAAAATTCTCTCATCAAAATCTATCAAATAAGATCTATATTGACTATATAAAAAAATTAAAAATAAAACATTACTGTCCAAATTGATATAAACTATAACAGTAACATGTTACTCTGTCTCACAGTAACATGTTACTTTATTTGGTAGTTACTCTATTTGGCAATAATATGTTACTTTGTCTCACAGTAATATGTTACTCTGATTCACAATAAAATGTTACTTTGACAATATTATTCAAGAAAAAAAAAATTATTTTGCCCTTACTTAATTATGTGTTTTCTCTTTAAGAGATTTATGAAACAAAACAAATTGAGCTGTCATTTTCACTAAACAAGGATCCAATGAAGGAATTTTAGCTAAATTTTCCTATATATATAATGAGAAATTCTATAATACACCACATTTTGCAATGTTCACCATATGCCTCAATTATGACTTTTGTAGTATTTGGTTATGCTATAGCGACCCCGGTTTTTTTTTTTCCATTTGATTATTGTATCCGGGCTTAGGTTCCGTTTATTCTGTCATTGTATAATTGTTGTTGTCGTCCTCTATTTTCTCATGTGGAGTTATAGGATGTGCTGGGCAAGTTTGTTTCAGGTTGGTTGGGTTCGTAAACCAAGTGTTGCTGTCCAGTTTTTGGGTTGGTCGCTCGAGCCAGGGATTGGTCGCTCGAGCAAGGGTTGTATTTTGTGTCTTCTGGCTCGATCCAGCTTTGTTTCGCTCGAGCGAGTGACTGCGTCTGGTTTAGACCTGAGGGCAGGGCTTATTCGCTCGAGCGAGCTTTTCTTCGCTCGAGCGAGCTTTTCTTCGCTCGAGCGAGCGAGGTGTATGTTTTTGAGTTCCTTGCTCGAGCGAGAATTCTGTTGCTCGAGCGTGCACCAGGGTTGCAGACCTGAAGCATTGCATTCTTGGCTCAAGCAAGCTTTTCTTCGCTCGAGCGATGTTCTCTTGTGTCTGGTCGCTCGAGCGACCATGTCTTCGCTCGAGCGAGCCTATTCAGTTTATATACACAGCAGCGGGTTTTGATCAGTCTTTTTCATCTTCCAAACCCTAGGTCCGACTTTTCTCTCTCTCTACACACCTTCTCTCTTAGGATTGATCTACTTAGAGTGGGTTTCTACCTTAGATCCTTTATTAAAAAGATAGAGTGAGTCGAGGGCTTCCATTTAATCTGAATTGTTGGTGGTTTGGAGCACTTTGGAGTTTGGGGTCTTCATCTCCATCTTCTCTTTTTGGGCTATTTCTTCGAGGTAGGGATTTCCTACTCCAATATATACGTTTTGTTCTAAGTTCTGGCATTTTAATATGTTGGGGTTACTTTGATAATTTCGGGAAAAATCCTAGTTGTATTAATTAATTAATTTGTATAATTAATTTAAGGGAATTGGGGAATTTGGTTAAATTCATGAAATTGAGGAATTCATTGATTAAATGGTGTAGTTTGATAATTTAAATCACTCGCCTATTGAATTGTTGATATATTTATTTTCAGTTTAGAAATAACTGTTTTGGGCTATCGATGGAGGATAGCCGTGATTGTTGTAGACACTGCATGCGGATTAGGGGTAACTGAAACTAATCATTGTTTAAGTCATCAATTTTGACTGCTGAATTGATACAGACATTATGTGTATTGATTGTGTGTTGTATATGTTATGTGTTTACATATATTGTTTTGTTTGGGAGGAGATAGGGGATGGACTCCATTATGTGTATTGAAGTGTGTTTGGGAGGAGATAGGGGATGGACTCCATTAGCATCACTTTTATGTGTGCTTATTTATATTGAAGTGTTTCTATTGATACAGCACTAAAATGTGTATCAAACTGGAAGTATGAAGTGTTTTGATTTGAGCTTGAGTCTCATTTGTTTGTTGACATTGGGAGAATGTGAATATGGTATATATATATAGTTCACTGTTGTAAGTTTGGCCAGGTTCTGAGCCATATTGATAATGTTGGAAAGTAAAACGTGTCATTGACATTAATGTCATGAAACTGTATAATGATGTAATTGATTATCTTGGTTAACCATCTATTGAATGCTATTGCTTTATTCAATGCTTATATTTGGTTTAGTATATTTCTACTGGGCTGTGGCTCACCCTATATGGGAACATCATTTTCAGGTTCAGGTGGTAAGCTACCTCCAAGGACTTAGCTTAGAAGGACTTGGATTTTGAAGACTATTTCTAGTTATTTGTTTTTCATTGTTAGTACATGTAAACACTCAAGCCTAGGGCTTTATTTATATTTGAGTTAGAACTCATACTTTTGTGTCCAAGTGTTGGCTTGGAAAGATGTAAGCCGTTAGGGCATTTTATTTGATGTTACATGTAATGATTTTATTTAGTAAGACTCTGATGAATATTATAATGAATTATTAAAGTGTTTTCTTTAAATAATGCATGTCAATGATATATATAATGGGTTAATTTTTGAGGGCGTTACATATGCCATATTATAGTGTTAGTTATTATGACTTGATTGTGACTTATTATGATATTAATTATAATTCATTATGATGTTAATTATAACCTATTATGATTATTATTTTGGTTATGATCTAAAAATTCTTTAATTATATATTATGAAATGTTTGGTTATGATTCCTTTTTTTTTAGTTAAACCTGAAAATTATTTAATTATGACATTTATAATATTCAACACTACAAAATATCATATTTTGTATATGGTTTATGTACGGTTTCTCCAACCCTTGGGGGCTTATTTTGCTTTCACAAACTTACAATTTTGAAAACCATTAGGAGTGGTGGCCCAATGGATTACACATCTCCCCTCCACCCAGCCTAGCAAGGGTCTATTCTCAGAGGTGCCAATTTGCTTCGGCTCATCGCGCTGCACTTCAATCGACACTTTGCCTCCTGTGTAATAGGTGGGTGAGGTCCATCTGTATGCTCCAATGGTGTGTCCCTTCCTTTAACTTGAGTTAAATCTGACCGATAACCGGTTATCCAGGATTAGAGCCACAGATGTTATAATGTCCCACAGAGCATCCTTTTTTTTAATTTCTCAAAAAAAAAAAAATGCTTGCAATTTTGAAAAGTACCTACATGAAAAAATTAAATGCTTTCTAAAGGAAAACCATACCAAACACATTGACTAAAACAATGAAACAACACTAATACCAATGAATATACAAGTAACAATATATAGAAACTAACAAAAGAAGCCTTACACCACCATGGGTCTTAAGGCTTCTGTAAAATAGCATAATATATATACAGTAGTTAAAAGAGGATAAAGAAGTGCGCAAGGACATACTTGTTTTATTGTTTGATTTGAAACTACACATGCATAAGGATTGCTCTATAGTTGTGAATTCCGACTGGAAAGAACTCAATGAAGAAATGAGAAAACTGTACGCTCTTACAGGTTGACAAGGGCTTGACGAAAACGAGAAATTGGAGGCGGGTTCACATCTAGAATCCCTTCGAGGATCTGAACTACCTAACCCATTGATGGCCTATCATTCCCATCATCTTGGATGCACCAACAAGCAACTTTACAAATTCTCCATGCCTCTTCAACATCAACACGTTTCTCCAACATGGTCTAATAGGCAGTGGACATCACCTCCTTCTATGACTACACTTGCAACCCAAATTGGGAAGAATTTAAAAATCCCTGCTTCGGATTGATCACTGTTTGTTCTTCCTGATATCAATTCAAAAAGCATCTTACCATAGCTGTAAACATGAGCTTTGGCTGTAATGGCTACTCCTACTATCCACTCAGGCGCAAGATGGCCTGTTGTCCCTCTCATGGTAGTCAGGACCCGGCTAAGTTCTCATCCAATAAGCTTTGCTAAACCAAAATCTGCTACCTTTGTGCAGAATTCAACATCTAATAGAATGTTTTGTGGCTTTATGTCACGGTGTACAATGCAGTCTCGGCACCCTTCATGAAGAAAAGCCAATGCCCTGGCTGTCCCTAGTGCAATTTGGTACCTTGTCTTCCTGTCCAGTACCTTCGGCTCCTTTCCATGGAAAAGATGGGAATCTAATGAGCCATTTTGCATGTAATCATACACCAGTAACTTCTTATTACCTTTAGAGCAGAACCCACGAAGCCGAACAAGATAAATATGTTGGATGGTGCCAAGTGTGTTGACTTCTGCTCGGAATTGCTTCTCTCCTTGGTTGATGCTTTCCAACTTTTTCACAGCTATGAAAGTGGAATCCGACAATGTCCCTTTGAAAACAGAACCAAAACCTCCGCTCCCCATTTTCTCCGAGAAATTTTTGGTTGCTTTTTGCAAATCTTTTGTATCTAAATGCAACCAATGAACCATAAACTGCATCTATTCGATCTTTTCCTAGAAAGCTCAACCAACAACTGTTTGGCCAAAGCACACAAGGAGTTGCTATAAGCCTCCTTTGTTGCTTCCACATAACATAAACGAGGCCCAAGACTACTACAACTGAACCAACAATACCAATAATAATCCCCATATTATTATCTCCGGAAAACTCAGAAGCAGCAAGTCTGAGATAAAGACTGCTTCCACTACTGTCATTTCCCAAAAGTTGTTGCAGGTTAACGAGGTCTATAGTCCAAATTGAACACCCATTCCTATCATAAGCATAAGCAGTGCAAGAGCAGTTTTTCAAGCAAGAAGATTCACATTCCGTAGCACTGCTAGAAGCCACAGATTAAGGATGTTCAGGCAATCTCATGTTGGAATACTCTTGAAACCTATTTTTTCCTTGATTAGCAGCACTGGCATTTCCACACTGTAACTTGGTTCTCCTTACACACCCACCAGAGTAATCACCCAAATACCAATCATTGCCCGACTTAGAATTGAAACCAGTCAAACAATTACAGAAGGGTTGTGTATTCTGATTGCAAGTTCCAAATGGCCCGCATAAAGCATAAACGTCGCATTGTTGTTCCGGCTGAGCCCAAAACAAATTCCACTCCTTGCTACCCTCCAACCAAGTGAGTTGCTTGAGTTGCCCCGAAACATCCATGGCAACTCTAGACATAATGTAAGGATCACAGGGAGAATATTTCAAATAACTCTCATTTTCATTGTCAACAAAGCTAATATTAAACATATAATTTTGTCTTCTTGTCGGTAATAAGCTAAAAATCTCCCCATTCCAAGGACCACTAGTCCAATACTGTTTAGACCCATTCCACAACAAACCATAGCTATTATTTGCATCTAGAATATGAGAAAATAGTCCTAGTGAAGGGTCTTTGGAGTTCTTCCATGAAGTTAGACTTTGGTGTGTATTGGCTCGCTTGTTATATGAAATCTTGCTACCGGGCAACCAAGTGCGAACAAGGTAACCAAAACTTTGCCAAATTGGTTGTGTTGAATTAGACCCATCTCTCAAAATCAAATTACCATCATCACCAAAAACTGCTACCACAGAGAGTTCTGATTTGTTGAACAAATTGGGGTTTGGGACTCGTTGAGAAACGGTGTATTTTTATACTTTTTTAGCAAGTTACTTATGATTAAATTATACTAACTTTATTTTTTTTGCAGGATGGTGGGTCTTATTAGCCTTTTTTATGCAGGGTTGACTCACCATATTTTTATTTCTATTTTTTTATATTTTATAATCAATTTATATTTCGTTGTTTATGGGCAAGAAAGTAAATGCCACCGTATCTCGAGAAACTATCTATTCGTCTCAGTGCTGTTGGAACTATTTGTCTTATTCCGTAACAAGAATTAAATGTATTTTTGTTTGTGTCCGGTGGACACATGGGAGTTAAATCTTGTAGTCATACCAGTATACCTGTATATTGACCCGTTTTGTCTCTTGGCAACTCGGGTGCGTTCTATTTGAGCGCAGTCATGCTTCCTTTGCAGGATTAGTTGGGGCTACGGTGGTGACGTAGAATAACTATAGTTGTTGGACTTGTCGTTTGGACTTCTTTTGTTTTCTTGAGCTTAGGATTGATATTAGTTTATATATTTATTATTTTTTTTTTATGACTTTAGTACTGGGATAATTTGGCATGGTTTGTAACCATACATTATTTAAGTTATTTTGACTATTTATTATTACTTTAATGTTGGAGGTATTAGATAGTTATGAGATTATGGTGGATGGTTTGGTTGGCGTTTAGTTTTTTTGTTTCACCCCTAGGGTTTTGATGATGGAATATTGATTGGGGTTTAGTCCTCATTTAATATTAAATTGTCTAAATTTTGGGGCATGACAGTTTGGTATTAGAGCTCTAGGTTATCCTAGACTTGTGAGAGTTTAGGTGATCCTCGAATTGTAGAAACATGGGTTAGTTGGTTTACGCTAGTGGTTGAATTTATTCTTGAACGAATTCTTCCTATGTGTTTAACTTAAAGGTCATGGCTGGAAGGTATAATTTGAGAAGTGCTAAGCCCAATGCCATAGGGGAAGAAACTACTGCTAACATAGCGGCAGCGGCAACTACTATCGAGGCTACCAATACGGTGCAGGTTAATGTGGTGGAGATGACGGCTCAGTTACTTCAGGTTGTTTAGAACAATAATCAAGGCCAGTAGGGAGATCCCTTTGCGAAGAGAAACAAAGATTTTGGTTCTTTGGAAGGTCAAAAATTCTCTGGAGATGAAGGACCCATTGCAGCAGACGCTTGGGTTCAGAAATGCGAGATGGTATTTGGTCGTATACAACTCACTAAGGTCCAAAAAAGGAGTTGCTGACACATCATCTTAAGGAAGCAGCCCTATCTTGGTGGAACTCGTGAAAGGAGGGTCTAGATTTAACGACTTTGACTTGGGCAGATTTCAAGACTCGTTTTGACCGGAAGTTTGTTCCTGCTGCTATTCAGTCTCAACTAAGTGATGAATTTTCGAAGTTGACTCAAGAGGGTAGAATAGTGATCGAGTATGTCACCAAGTTTAATGAGTTGTCTCGTTATGCCTCTTACTTGGTCGACACACAGGAGAAGAAGAATAAGAAGTTTATTAAGGCATTGAATCAATACCTATCTAAGTCCCTTATTCCCTTTGATGTTGAGCCGTTTGACAGAGTTCTTGACTTGGCATTGAAGTATGAGGAAAATGAGAAGCAGTTTAAAGAATGGAAGGCCAAGGTCGGAGAGACTTCTAGAGTGAGTCACTTCCAGCAATGGAATGGGAACAGATACCGATCCTATGATCAAAGGCATAAGGGTCAGCAGTTTCAGAGGCCACAGCAGCAAGGTAGTCAAGGAAATTTCAGACCTCAGGGTAATTTCAAGCCTTAGGGCAATTTCCAGCCCCAGGGCCACTATTATCAGAGACAGGGTGGTCCGCGCCTACAGGGTTATCAAGGACAGCGGCAGCAAGTGCCAAAGTTGGGTTATCGTCCTCTCATACCTCAGTTAGAGGGACCCTCACCTATCAGACCACTAGCACCTCAACCGATTAATATGAAGTGTTTTGGGTGTCAACAGTTGGGGCATGTAATCAAGGATTGCCCTCAGAGACAGTAGGCGACACATGGTCAGGCAGCTCCAGCCAGGGCATTTGTAGTGATGCCAAGAATTGACAAAGTGCAAGGTACTTTTAATCTCTTTCAAGAACCCATTAGAGTACTTTTTGATACTGGTGCCTCTCATTCTTTTTTATCTAGACAGTTTGTAGAAACAGAACATATTGTAACTACCTCCTTGTCTAGACCTATTTGTGTTGAGACGCGCCCGTGGGCCTCATGCTACAGTTCGGACTCGATTTGTGTCACGGTTCTTAATCTGAACCAAAGAGTCCAAATCTGGCAAATCGTTTTGAGAAACAGATTTTTTTTGAAAAGTAGTGCCAAACATGGACTGCTTTGCCAGATGCAGAGTCGCCACCTAAATATTTTTTAAACGGGAGAATTTAGGAAACCCTGATTCGGTGCCGAAGGCCACATGTCCGTCATAACCGAAGTTGTCTCGGCTCGGGAGCTTGGGTACGATCGGGGAAGGTCAGCTATGAGCACCTCCTTTCGCCCGGTTCGAAGACCGGCCTCTACTAACCGTGATATCTGATTTTGAAAACGTTATGTGTTCTTATTCCAGTTATTAGCCTAGAATTACTATGTTATGCGCGCAGCAAACAAGTATAGACTAGATTGCCTAATTTGGAAATAAGCATTGCATATCCGTTTGTTTTAAAAAGTGCTTTAGAATTTGCTACTCGCAAGTAGGCTAAAACACGGATTTCAACGAGTTTTTCCAACTCAAACAATCGAACCTTCACCCACAGGCATTCAAGCAATTTAACACATGAGCATCTAGCCATATGGTAGGTATGCTGTCATGATAGCATTCACACGCATGCGATATGCTAAAGCAGGAAAATACTTACATAGTACTCCGTGCCAAGACAATAAACTAGTTAGCAAACATGCATGTCCTAGCTCATGTTAAATTTCCTAATGCAACACATACAGGATGTAATCGAAGTGGGCACGGCTAAACTAAGCATGGCATATGAAATGCGATCAATTGATGCACGTATTCAATTAGGAATTGAAGTACAAATGCAGTTAGCGTGATGTACCGAGCCCGGTGCATGCAAGACACATGTATGGATGCACGCATGCATAGCATGAGGTATGCTAAATTGAACATGTCCTATTACTAACCATCAAAGCAGGTAAGTGAAAGGGAAGAAAGAAGTGAGGTTGGAAGATATACACACACTCACGCACACTTATTACAGACTTGTCCTCACCCGGAGGGACCAAATAAATATTACAAATAATTAACTACGCAAGCTAATTAAATATTACAAATTGCCTAATCAACTAAGCAAATTAACTAATCTAGAAAAAGCAGTAGACCGCCTCGGGAGGAGAGCCAGATGCAATGCACGCTCGGTCCTGCTCGGAAATGCACCGCCATGCATAGGCTGCCTCTGTTTTCCTTCCTTTGCTCCTCTGGAGGCTGCCAAAACCTCAGGAATGCTTCTCTGGACATTGAGGAGTGCCACCGGCTGGATAGGATTGCCACCGGCAGTGGCATGTGGCCAGCGGCCATTGATGAAGCTATCGGCAGAGAAGGGATTGCCGGTCGGCACTTGGCACTGCCGGTCGGTAAAGTGTTCCTGCCGAATCTGTAATTGACAGCAACAGAGGGCAAGGCAAAGCATGGCAGCACAATTCAAGGCATATATGCACCAAGCCTGTCCCTTATCATGGTAATGACTCAAAGGGGCATGTGTTTCGATTCCCGGACCACCAATCACGCATTTCTATGCATGATGGCCCAAGTGATCCAGTGTGCAACTTTCATGTCAAATGGAATGCAAACCAAACAAACAAATCAAGGCCCAATTCCTATCACCAATTCAAGGAATAAGGCATGCATGCAAGATGCAATGCAACCTAGGCATACAAGCTAAGGATGCAACATGGCATGGCAAGACACTTATGCAAGCATACAAGCAAACATGAGGCAATGCAAATGGGTGAAAAGATGGATTTATACATGATTTGGGCAGCTCTAAATAGGCCCAAAACAGTGGCTAAAGTGCTATAAAATGAGGGCTAAATGGCATGCAAACATACATGCACACAAGGACCAACACTTAAGCATAAAAAGGCAACTCTCAAGCACACTTGAAAGAGGCATAATGTGGACTAATGGCATGCAAGGTAAGCATTGAAAATCATGTTAAGATGGTGTCAAACGAAGCAACAAGATAGGCTAAACATTAGCATGCAAATGGTCCAAGTACTTGAAGCAAGTCAAGGGGACTTGAACCATGGCTAAGCCAACCAAGCCTCACAAGGCTAAGAGGGCTTAAGATAGGTTCAAGACAAACCTAGACTATGCAAAGGGGCCCCCCTAGATGGCATCTAAGTGGCTCAATTTCAAAGCATGCACAATGGCCAAAACATAAAGCATACTACACAAGCTTTCAAAGCGTCAAAGAGGCATCCGAGGCAAACATATAGGCATGCAAATGGGACTGAAATGACATGGTGGATGATTCCAAATCACAAAATCAATGCAAAAATGTCATGCTATACATTCACATACTTGAAGCATGCAAGCTCGAATACAAAGGGGCTATACTAAGCATGCCAAATCTAACCCAAACAACTATGGACAGACCTAAAATATGGCAAAATATGCACAAGACCTTCACAAGACTAAGCCTAAAACATGCTTGAACAAAGGCTAACAACCTAAGGCATATTAAGGCAATAACAAGGCCTTACATGGTAGGTATGCTAAGCATGCATGGTGTACCAAAACCAACAAAAAACAGAGGTATATTATGACATACTAAGCATGGAAAATAGCCAAGACATGATCAATACACACTCTAACATGATGCTCCCTCAAGAGGCCAAAAACGGTCCATTTCAAGGACAACAAGGAGAGGGGGTGGCCCTCCCCTTTTGGAGACTTCAAGGCACCTTCTTCACCACTGAAATCCCTCAAGATTTCAGTGGTGAAAAGGCCCAAACCCAAAAGTCTCGAAACTTGCACAAAATAGCACAAAATGGGGCCTTACAAGGCCTAGGAGGGGTCAAACACCTCCAAACCACAAAACACTCTTAATAAACAATCAAGAGGGCTAAAAAATAGAACTTTTTTATATTATACACTAAGCACAAAAACAGTTCTAAGATAGGCAAAAACAAGATGCAAAAATGGGGTAAAAAGGGGTAAGGTTCTTACCCTTGAAGACCTCTTCAACAATGATGCTCCAATGGCCCTCCTTGGCTTGAGTCCAGCTCCAAAACACCAAAACCAAGCTCTTAGAACCTCAGTAGCTAAGTGAAGGTGAAACACTAGGTGTTTGTGTGCAATAGTATGGACTAAAACACCGAGAACACAAAGAGAGAAAAAGAGAGATAGGATATGTATGGATCCTAACCCTAAAAAGCAGAGCTTCTCTCTGTGTTTTTTGTCTCTAAAATGTCTAAAGTCTCCAACCCTTGCAACAAGAGAGAAGACCCTCTCTTATAGAGCCTTTTGTCTTGTAAAGCTTACAAGACAAGCTTCCAAAGAGAGAGATCCCTCCATACACGTGTATGGAGGGGAGCAAAAAGCAAGACAGCTGTGACAAAATATCTGCAAAAGCAGATGCACAGTAGTCGGCCGGCCAAAGATGCCATTTTGGCAAAATTGAGTGCCGACCGGCACTAAATAGTGTCGACCGGCAATATACATTGCCGGTGGCAGCAAAAACCAGCCGGTGGCCTCTGGTCATAGCCGGTGGTGTGTGGGGTTGCCTCACAAGGCATTCCCTGCCCTTCCAAGGCAAAAAGCAAGTGTTTGGTGCAAAACCAGACACTAAACAGTCGAGTTCGGAGATCCTGAATGCAAGCGCGTAGCCGAGACCTCCGGGAACTCCAAACGAACACAAACATGGATGATCACTGAGTGTTCAAACGGTGACGTCCAAGTCTTGAGGACGGTCAAAAATGGTGTCTACAGTTGCCCCTCTTTGACAGAACTCGAAAGTCATAAACAATGACGGGAGTGAATGTCAAAGCCCAGAGACGACCATTTTTGACAAGCGAAGACTAGACAAACATGCAACAAAAAGGTATGCGTCCGAAGGCAGGGCAAAATGCAAGACAATGCACGAAGCCGAGCATAACTTATGATCATGCAAAGAAAGCTTTAATGAAGCATACATGCGACGATTTTAGCTAGCATACAACCAAACTACACTACAATGCAGAAAGGATGTAAGAGAATTATGCAATTCTTGATACTTCTCGCTCGGAGGATACAATACTGTGCGGCTCGTCTGTTGCACAGCTTCAATGAACCGTACATACAATATCGTGCCCTGCAAAGAAAACAAACTTAACAGGTACAATATTGTTAGCAACATGCATAACAATGCAAAATGATATGCAATATATACAACAATGTATTAAACAATGCAAATGAAGATGCAATGCAATTGAAACAATGCAAACTAGATGCAAAGCAATTTGAATCATATCCAATCACGAGCGGTTCAAACACACCTATGTCAATAGATTGATGGAGGTAACAATTCGTCACCATAGAACGGTCAACTGAACTATGAGCATCGTAGACAGACACAAGAACAAGTATTGGGTGGAATGACATAAGTGGGGAAACGACCCGCTGGAGAAAGGACAACGATCCTAATGCCAGATGCAAAAATTACACTCCAATGTAATATATGATGAAAATGCTGTGGAAATGGCAATGGATATGGCACGCGGGCCAAACCAAATCTTGCCTAGGAAAGGCATGTACGCATACAGGCCATGTTTGACATAGAACGGTCCACTGAACTACGCTTCGACACGAGAAATATGGGCACATACCAAACCAAGCTCAACATGGAAAGGTGCAAGCCATGGATGGAAGTGATGCAATGAATGCATGCAATCTACAATGCGATGGATATGGCACGCAGGCCAAACCAAATCTTGCCTAGGAAAGGCATGTACGCAAACAAGCCGCGGCTAACATAGAACGGTCCACTGAACTACGCTTCGACGTGAAAAGTACGGGCACATACCAGACCAAGCTCAATCATGGAAAGGCGTAAGCCATAGATGGAAGTGATGCAATGAATGCATGCAATCTACAATGCAATATCTACCAATATGCAATGGAATGGAGATGGATACAATGGATATGGCATGCAAGCCAAACCAAATCTTGCCTAGGAAAGGCATGTACGCATACGAGCCATGTCTAACATAGAACGGTCCACTGAACTATGTTTCGACGTGAAAAGTATCGGCACATACCAGACCAAGCTCAACATGGAAAGGCGCAAGCCATAGATGGAAGTGATGCAATGAATGCATGCAGTCTATAATGCAATGGAAATGGCACCCAGGCCAAACCAAATTTTGCCTAGGAAAGGCATGCACGCATACGAGCCATGTCTAACACAGAAAAGGTGCCGCAACCCTCAAACCAACATACCAGCGTGGAATAGGCGCGTACACTTGCAGAACTGTGCTTTAACATGGAAAGTAAGGGCACATACCAGACCAAGCTCAACCTGTAAAGGCGCAAGCCATAGATGGAAGTGATGCAATGAATGCATGCAAACTACAATGCAATATCTACAAATATGCAATGGGATGGATATTTACAAATATGCATGACAATGCAGTATGATGTGATCTACTGGGAAAAATGCAATGGATGCATGCAAGCTACAATGGAAATGCATGACAATGCACTACGATGCAATGGCTATGACTGCAGCTTTCCCTATCTTACCAACAGGGCGATATACTAGGTTGGTTCAGTATCCAGAATTGAGGCACGGACATGCTACCTCAATCTATGGGGCTTCCATACAGATTTCAAGCCGAGGATACACCCCTGGGTATTTAAACCAGGCTTTAGTCTCGGAACTCCCGAACCTTTGCGTTCTAGGCATAAGCCATTCGAACTCTAGTTTCCACCGTCCCAGTTGGTCTTCTAGGAACTCACCGCAAGCATAGGCAAGTGGCTTTACCAAACCACCGAAAGTCGTTCGGGCACGACAAACACCAAAGGAATTGCACCTTTAGAGGATTTAAGGTCTCCTAGACCGTCATGCATAATGTATGCATGACAATGCATGTTTTTGTGTGTTTTTTTTGTTATGCAAATGATGTATGAAATGCATGTTGCATGGGATGCACGACAACACGCGGCTTAAGATACATGACAATGCGATTTATCAAAAGTCGTTCGAGCACGACAAACACCGAAGGACTTGCACCTTCAGAGGATTTAGGGTCTCCTAGACCGTGCGTATTTAAGGTCCCGCCAGACCATGCGCATTTAAGGTCTCGCCAGACCGTATAGTGCACAAGACAGTGCGATGGAATGCATGCGAAATGCAATGAGATGCGCAAAATAGCGCGATGGAATGCAATGCGCAAAACAGTGCGATGGATTTTTGAAATGCACAGAACAGTGCGATTGATTTGAAATGCACAAAACAGTGCGATTGATTTGAAGTGCACAAAACAGTGCGATTGATTTGAAATGCATAAAACAGTGCGATACAGATAAGGTGCGCAAGATAGCGCGATGCAATGCACTAACAAGTGTAGAGAGGTGCGCAAAACAGCGCGATCGATATGCAATGCACAAAACAGTGCGATGCGCAAAATAGCACGAATGTAAACTGCACAAAATAGTGCGATGCGCAAAATATCGCGAATGATAAACTGCACAAAATAGCGCGAATGATAAACTGCACAAAACAGTGCGATGCGCAAAATAGCGCGAATGATAAACTGCACAAAACAGTGCGATGGATTTTGAAATGCACTAAACAGTGCGATTGAGATGCAAAGTGTAAGTGCACATGATAGTGCGAGTGAATGCATGTTCTACGCAAATGAGGTGCGCGTGCTAATGCAAATGATACAAATGAGACACGCATGCCCCATAGGATGCCAAATGATACAAATGAGACACGCATGCCTCATAAGATGCGAAATGAAACAAATGAGACACGCATGCCTCATAAGACGCAAAATGATACAAATGAGACACGCATGCCTCATAAGATGTGAAATGATGCAAACGGATTTAACTGCGAAACAACGCACGTGTTTCGGAATGCATGACAATGCAAACGATGCGTGAGGCGACGTATGTCTTGAAATACATGACAATGCTCGTAATAAAAATGCAATGACAATGCATGAAAGATGTGCATGACAATGCGAGGGGTGCGTGTTACAACGCATGCAGTATGTGCATAACAATGCAACTATGAGGCGCATGACAGCGCGACGTAATGCACCGAGATAATGCGATGAACGCATGTAACGCACACGGGGTAACTTTTGGATCTTGTAAGAGGCAAAAAGGATACCAAAGGATACAACATTGCACGAGTTGGAGTGCTACGCATAGAAGACGCGGTCCGAGGTCAAAACGGAGGCCGGTTGAGCTTCGAAGGTACACTTTCTTGCACTTTTTTGAGCTATGAAGACCAAAAACTCCTCATATGGCCTAAACAAAGTTGTGGGAACACCACCGGCCGGGAGGGGAGGCCACCGGCTGTCCACCGGCTGCAGAATAACTCCATCGGCACAATATACTGCCGGCCGGCACAAAATATTGCCGACCGGCAAAAAGTTGCTGAGTCGGGGAAGATTTGACATTTCACCTCGGGTGTTTTAAAATAGGGTTTCAAAACCCTATTCTTCACTTCCTCTCCGCTGAAAACTCACACTCTCTCTAGAGCGTTTTTCTCTCCTCTTTTGCCCGTTTCTTCGCGTTCTACGCCTGTTTCGTCGTCGGATTCGCGATTTTCTTCGCGTTTCAGACATTTTCAACCAAACAAAACTTTGTTTCGGTGCCTCGTTTGCCGTTCCCACCTTTTCGGGGTTTGTTCCCCTCGCTTTCCTCTTGATTTCCATACCATTTTCACATCCCGGCTTTTCCGGCCATTTCCGACCCTCTCGGGGTTTGACTTTTTGGTTGACTCTTCGTATTCTAGCCCGGTTTTCCTTCCTCCGGCTATTTTCTCATCATTCTTGACATGGCGGACGACATTCCACGCGGCGGGACTCCCCCGGACCACGAGATGGATCCCAGGGTCGAGCTCCTACCTTTGAGCAAGCGCCCGTTCGACCCGGTGACCTACCGACCAGCGATCCATGTTCTGCCCCCCGACGGCCTGCGCCAGTTTCGGAGCTTCGAAAGGCACGTGCCACCCGAGCTATTACTGCGTGAGCCTACCTCCCACCTGTCCTTCGGCGCTTCCGAGGTAACTCTCTTTTCTCTACTTTACTTTCTGCAATGTAGGGCACAAAAACTGTCATAGCTTGTTGTACTCTTTAACTGCTTTAGCTCTGATATACGGTATACTGTAGTTGATCGTAAACATACGGGCAACTGATATCTGCTTGAAACTGTCACATGCACACACACTGCACTAGCCCTGAATCACCCAAACACATTGTATTTCACTTCATACACACTGGCACCCAGCATTTGCTTGAATCTGTCAAACTATGCATACATGCTATACTGTACTGAACCACCTGAACACGTTAACGCATCACACGTATTTCACTATAAGCACACCGGCACCCGGTATTTGTTCAAACCTGTCAAACTTATACACATGTTACATCTGCTCTGAACCACCCTAACACGCTGACGCATCACACGCTGTAGTTCGCTGTAAGCATACCGGCACCCGATATTTGTTTCAATTTGTCAAATTTGCACGCATGTTGTATCTGCCCTGAACCACCCAAACACGTTGTAGTTCCCTGTAAGCACACCGGCACTCGGTATTTGTTTCAATTTGTCAAATTTGCACGCATGCTGTATCTGCCCTGAACCACCCAAACACGCTGACGCATCACACGCTGTAGTTCACTGTAAGCACACCGGCACCTGATATTTGCTTGAAATCTGTTAAACTTGCACGCATGCTACATTTGTATGCTTCTCAAAACTGCATTTTGAATGTTGTCTTGCAATTGTTATTTTCTGTTTACAGGAGGATTCCCATACCATCCGCGGGTATGGGAACACTGGCGCTCGGGAGTGGTACGACGAGCTTCCTGACGCGGTCCGTCGCATAGTGGACCAGGCGGGCTTCGGCGCCTTCTGCCGAGGACTCTCCAAGCTTACTACGTGCAGACCTCTCCTCGCCGCTTTGGCGGAGAGGTGGTGGGACACCACCGATTCATTTCATTTCTCCATAGCAGGGGACATGACGATGACCCCTTACGATTTCTCGATGCTCACAGGCATCGGGGTAGGGGGTGATCCGATCCCCTTTGATGTTGACATGGACGAGTGGACCGCCGCTCAGGTCCATCTGCTGGGTGAGACGCCACCTCTTGCTCGTCCAGGCTTTGTGCGGTACTCCTGGTTCGAGGTACAGTTTAGGGTCCAGCCCACTCTTGTCGATGCAACCCCGATGACCCCGGAGGCCGTGGAGAGGTACGCCCGCAGCTTCCTCATGTTCTTATTCGGGACGACCATCTTCGCCGACCGGGCGAACACCGTGCCTCTCTGCCTTCTCAGCGCACTGGTCGACGTCCGAGACATCCTGCATTATGATTGGGGTGGCGCCGCTCTGGCTACTCTCTACGGGTATATGAGCTCAGCTTCCCGCGGCAGCGGACAGTTGCTCGGAGGCTACTGGCGGGCTTGGGAGGTACATTTCTTCTCCGCTTTTCATTTCTGCCCTATATTTTATGTACTCTGTACACTGTACACACTGTAGTTTGCTTTATACTTGTTGTATACTGTACACACGGCACACACATACATTCTGCTTTACACTGACTGTACACTGCTCACACTGTACATCGTACACAATACACTGCACAACACACGGCTCTACCATTTCTTCTTTATTCTGTATTCTGCTTTATCTGATAAATGCATTGGTGTTTATCTTGCAATTGTGGGTTTACACCTACTTTCCTAGGCTTGCCCCTGTACCAGTCACGGAGACTCCTCTGGTTGTCCCGTTTTTGCGTTGCTTTGACGGGAGATGCACCCGGAGGCCGCGAGAGACTTTCAGCTTCTTTCGCCGCTACTTCGACACCATTACCCTTGCCGAGGTACGTTTTACTTGCAGTTCGTTTAAGCTTCACCTTTCCACTGCATATTTCAAAAACAGTAGATAACAAACTATATGTCACTTTCAGATCACTTGGCAGCCGTGGGCTCCATTGCCGGGGACGATGCGGGACCGATTTGCCGGTGCGGAGGAGACCTCGCGTTTTCGGATCTTACTGGAGGGCCCGGTCTGTCGGGCTTGGTACCTGGGTGAGCGTTTCCTACGCCAGACCCTAGGGTTACCTGAGCAGATAGTCCCGGTTCACCCTCCTGCGGACATGAGGGAGACCGAGAGGCTCACCACCGAGCAGATGGGCAATTTCACTATCGGCTGGGAGGAGACCCGCTTTAGAGGCATCGGCGACTACCGAGAGTACGTGCAGACGTACCTTATGCGACCTCTGAGCGGCGGCCGTCGAGCGGAGGGAGCCAGGCCCATGGCGTCGGCGGCTGGGTGTAGACGCGCCCGCGGAGGGGGACCTTCGCTGCTACAGTTCGGACTCGATTTGTATCACGGTTCTTAATCTGAACCAAAGAGTCCAAATCTGACAAATCGTTTTGAGAAACAGATTTTTTGAAAAGAAGTGCCAAACATGGACTGCTTTGCCAGATACAGAGTCGCCACCTAAATATTTTTAAAATGGGGAAATTTAGGAAACCCTGACTCGGTGCCGAAGGCCACATGTCCGTCATCACCGGAGTTGTCTCGGCTTGGGAGCTCGGGTACGATCGGGGATGGTCAGCTATGAGCACCCCCTTTCGCCCGGTCCGAAGACCGGCCTCTACTAACCATGATATCCGATTTTGAAAACGTTATGTGTGTTTATTCCATTTATTAGCCTAGAATTACTATGTTATGCGCGCAGCAAACAAGTATAGACTAGATTGCCTGATTTGGAAAGAAACATTGCATATCCGTTTGTTTTGAAAATGCTTTGAAATTTGCTACTCGCAAGTAGGCTAAAACACGGATTTCAATGAGTTTTTCCAACTCATACAATCCAACCTTCACCCACAGGCATTCAAACAATTTAATCTCACATAAGCATTTGGCCGCATGGCAAGCATACTGTCATGTTAACAATCACACACATGCGAGATGCTAAAGCATAAATACTTACATCGTACTCCGTGCCAAAACAGAGAACAAAGAACTCGTTAGCAAACATGCATGATCCAAGTCCATGTTAAGTGCCTAATGCATCGCATACAAAATGTTGCTAGAATAGGCTCGGCTATCCTTAACATGTCATGTGAAAATGCACAATTATCACGTATTCAGTTTGGGAATTGAAGTATTGATGCAGTTAGCGTGATGTACCGAGCCTAATGCATGTAGTACAAATGCATGAATGCACGCGTGCATAGCATAAGGTATGCTAATTTCAAAAAATGCCCTAATCTACCATCATAAGCGGGTAAATAAAAGGGAAGAAAGAAATGGGGATTGGAAGACATACACACCACCCACGCACACTTATTACATATTTACCCTCACTCGGAGGGACCAAATAAATATTACAAATAATTAACTACGCATGCTAGTTAATAATTACAAATTGCCTAATCAGCTAAGCAAAACAACTAAAACTAAGAAAAACAGGAAAATTGCCTCGGGAAACGCGCCGCCATGCATAGGCTGCCTCTGTTTTCCTTATAAATATTACAAATTAATTAACTACGCAAGCTAATTAAATATTACAAATTAATTAATTTAATTAACAAATTAAATTAAGCTAAGAAAACAGATAAACCGCCTCGGAAAACGCGCCACCATGCATAGGCTGCCTCTGTTTTCCTTCCTTCACTCCTCTGGAGGCTGTCGAAACCTCAGGACTGAGTCCTTGGGCACTGGGGAGTGCCACCGGCTGAGTGGAATTACCACCGGCAGTGGTGTGTGGCCATCGGCACAAAATGAAGCTGTCGGCAGGGTAATTATTGCCGGTCGGCACCTTACACTGCCGGTCGGCAGAGTGTTCCTGCAGAATCTGCAAATGACAGCAACAGAGGGCAAGGCAAAGCATGGCAGCACAATTCAACGTATATATGCACCAACCATGTCCCTTATCATGATAATGACTCAAAGGGGCATGTGCCTCGATTCTCGGACCACCAATCACGCATTTCCATGCATGATGGCCCAAATTTCAAATGCATGCAACTTTGATTTCAAATGCATGCAAACCAAATCAAACCAAACAAGGCCCAATTCCTATCACCAATTCAAGGAACAAGGCATGCATGCAAGATGCAATGCAACCTAAGCATGCAAGCTAAGGATGCAACACGGCATGGCGATACACTTATGCAAGCGTACAAGCATACATATGGCAATGCAAATAGATGGAGAGATGGACTTAAACATGAATTAGGCAACTCTAAATAGGCCTAAAAGCAGTAGCCAAAATGCTATAATGATGGACCAAATACACATGCACACATACACATGTTGAAAGGCCAACACTTAGGCACAAATTGGACAACCCTCAAACACATTTGAAAGGAGGAATCATGGACTAATTAGCATGCAACATAAGCATTGAAATCATGCTAAAACATGGTGCCAAACCAAGCAATAAATCAAGCCAAGCATGCAACAAATGGCCCAAATGCTCAAAGCAAACCAATAGAGTATTGAACTACACTTAGCAAGACCAAACGTGGCAAGAACTCATTGACCAAAAACAAAGTTTTGGGACATTAATACAAGGCCTAAGGACCACTTAGATGACATCCAAATGACTCAAGAACAAAGGCATGCATAAACACCAAAACATGGAGCATTGCTACACAAGCTTATGAGGCATTAGAGATGCATCCAAGGTAAACATATAGGCACGCAAATAGGACTGAAATGACATGGTGGATGATCCCAAATCACCAAATCAATGCAAAGATGTCATGCTATACATTCATATGCTCAAGGCCAACAAGCCCAAATACAAAGGAGCTATACCAAGCATGCCAAAATCAACCCAAACACTTATGGACAGACCTAAAACATGTCAAGATAAGCACAAAATCTTCACAAATGTAAGCCTAAAACATGCTAGAAACAAAGGCACACAACCTAAGACATGTTAAGGCATAACAAGGCATTACATGGAAACTATGCTAAGCATGCATGGAGTACCAAAACCAAGTAAAAACAGAGGCATAACATGACATATTAAGCATAAAAAGCAGCCAAGTCATGGTCAATACACCCTCGTGGCCCTCTCCTTCTTGGGACTTCAAGGCATCATCTTCACCACTGAAATCCCCAACACCAAAATCCCGGAGCTAGCGCAAAAGGGCACAAAATGAGGCCTTTCAAGGCCTAAGGGTATTCAAACTTACCCAAACCACAAAACACTCTTAACAAACAACCAAGAGGGCTTAAAAACAGAACTTTTTTGTATTATACACTAAGCTCAAAAACGAATTTAAGATAGGTAGAAATACAATGCAAAAATGGGGTAAAAAGGGGTGAGATTCTTACCCTTGAAGCCTTCTTCAACAATGATGCTCCAATGGTCTTCCTTAGCTTGAATCCAACACCAAAACCTCAAAATCAGTCCCTTAGAACCTCAGTTCCAAGAGGAAAGTGGAACACTAGGTGCTTGTGTGTAATAGTATGGACTAAAACACACACAAGAGAACAAAAGAGAGGTAAAGAGAGATAGAATGTGTATCTAACCCTAACCCTAGAACTCAAACCCTAACAATGGCTGTCTAAGCTCTCAAAATATCTTAAATGTCTAACCTTTTTAGCCAAGAGACCAACCTCTCTCTATATGGCACTTCTTGTCTTGTAAAGCTTACAAGACAAGCTTCATAAGAGGGAGATCCCTCCATACACGTGTATGGAGGGGAGCAAAAGCAAGACAGCTGTCTTAAAATATCTGCAAAAGCAGATGCACAGTAATCGGCCGGCCAAAAATGCCATCTTGGCCAAAAAGAGTGCCGGCTGGCACTAAATAGTGCTGACCGGCAACAAATAGTGCCGGCCAGCAATATATATTGCCGGTGGAAGCAAAAACCAGCCGGTGGCCTCTAGCCACTGCCGGTGATGGGTGGGGATGGTCCACAAGCCCTACCCTGCCCTTCCAAGGCCAAACACTAGTGTTTGGTGCAAAACCAGACACTAAACGGTCGAGTTCGGAGATTCTGAGACAAGGCGCGTAGCCGAGACCTCCGGGAACTCCAAACGAACACAAACATGGATGATCACCGAGTGTTCAAACGGTGACGTCCAAGTCTTGAGGACGGTCAAAAATGGGGTGTCTACACTGGGGGAGGAGCGGGAGTTGGAGCAGGAGCTGCGAGGAGGGCCCGAGTCCGTGGCAGGGGCGGAGTGCAGGGAGGACGGAGAGCTGGCTGGCCCGCCCTGCCTGCTGCACTGACTTTCCGAGGGCAGGGTGGGGCGACCTATCAGATCCCCTTCGCCCCTCCGCCAGCTGATCATGAGTTCATCGGTGTCCCCGACTTACCTCTGGTATGTATTACTGCATTTTTGTACAGTCATTCATTTTAGCTTATTTGATATTCCACAGAATATTGATGCATCTGATACTTTTGCAGGCTTCTTCTGAGTACACCCGTCAGTCATTGGCGATGAATGCCTCTATGATGGGGATGCTTCAGCGGACTTTTGACCTCCTAGCCCTCTACAGCATTCCGCTATGTTCTTCTGACACTGGCCTCAAACCATTCATACACTGCTTCTCATAATCTGATGCACGGCACAGCACCTGATATACTGATCTCACAGCATCTGATACACTACATACACTGCATTCGGCACTGTACTCTGCACTGATAAACTGCTCACGGCATTCGCACACCATACTCATACACTGCATTCTGCACTGACAAACTGCTCATGGCATTCTGTCACTATACTCATACACTGCATTCTGCATTGATGAACTGTCCACAGTATACTGACGCATTTCCCTTTTATGTACTTTTTCAGCCTCCTTTCCAGATTCCTGCAGGAGGTGCTCCAGCTGGACCTTCCGTCCCCGCCCGAGGGAGAGATGAGGAGGGCAGAGCATTCCCCCGCACCAAGGCGGGGCGCATTCATGTTGGGAGTAGCTCGCGAGCTCCAGTCCCGGATGATGATGATGACGAGGAGTCAGAGGCGGAGGCAGAGGCGGAGTCAGAGTCATCAGAGGAGGAGACCGGAGGCGGCACTAGCTCGGGCTCTGACGACGATGCTGATGATGCTCCTGCACCTTCGTCCAGGAAGAGGACTAGGACAGACTGATGGCCCCCCGGAGTGCTCGTCATGGATACAGATTTTTTGCTTATTTTTCTTCTTTCTTGTACTTTTCCTTTTGTTGGTAGTTAGAACACTTTGTACTGCCACAGGCAGATTTTTGTTTCCAAAACTTGTATATTTGAAAAGATTATGAAATGAACGAACTTTTTGTCTTAAAAAGTGTTACATCCGTATATCTTTACCTTTCATACTTTGCATCGCATCACACCATATTACACCTCAATGTAAATAAAATTGATTGGTTGTCTGAAAATTGAACACTTGCACGGTAATAATTAGATAACTAAACAGCCAACAGCAAGATAAACCCAAGCAACCCACTGCCTGATTCTGGACACATAGCCTTCACTCTGTTGGGGATTAATCTTCACACAGCCCATAACACAGCATTCGGTTCAATTCTGCACACAGCAAATCCCGAACAAACAGCCCAATCTAACAAGACGGCCTACGGAGGTGAAACCAGCTGGAGTTGAAACACAATCGAATGTAGAGAATGGAACAACATTCTGAGCATAAATGATTAACTTTCGGAAAAGGGGTTTTCTTAACCGGGGTATCGAGCCTACAACTGAACACAGCGGGGAGGACTCAAACAAAGAGGTACACGACCTAAAACACAACGAGACACGCTCGGAAGAGACCTAAAACAAAGGTTGAGGTAAATAACAAAAGACACGACACACAGACGTGTTAACGACGACCAGGGGGGGACCTCAGATCCCGAGGAGCCAGTTTCTCCGGGTATTGCTTCCCACCCTTTTCTCATTTGTGATTCTCACATCACTCTGGCACTCAAGCTCGGTTTTTTTCTCTCAAAACCCTTTGACTCACTTTTCTCTCAACTTACACCTCTCTATTCTTTATTCTCTCATTTTTCATCCCTCCCCGAGGTGATTAATGGATGAATAGAAAGTTGCGAGTTCACGCCCGATGCCGTTAGCTCACCGCTATTTCTTCTGGTGGGTGGAGTGCCCTCCTGGCAAGTACGTCGATGACGGGGGAAAGACAGAACACCTGACTCAACTGTGCCCCTAGTTCATCACTTTGACCATTTTTTTTGTTTTTTGGTTTTCAACTAAAACAGTTTCGATCAAAATGAGAGTCGGATTAACGTACTTGTTCGATTTTTGATTTGAAAGCCATGCAAGTCAGGCTGTAAGCACTGAAAATTTTCCTTTTTGGGTCCAAGAAAATGGTCCAGTTTTGGAAAACGAAATAGTTTTCGAGAAAATAGTCAACCTCAGTAAAAATTTTCAAAAACTATTTTTGCAAACGGCTGATGCTCAACGAGCATGGAACTTACTCTTTGAGATGCGCAGCCTCGAATCGGAGGCAATGGGAAATTGCCCCTGGTTTGAAGAACGCCGCACGGCAACGGAAAGTTGCCCCTGGTTTGAATGGCGGCTCGCGACGACTGGTGGCAACGGAAAGTTGCCCCTTGTTTGGATGGTGCCACAGCAATTCGCAGACAGTCTTCATTGGTGGTGGCCGAACTCTTTGGACACAGAGATGACGAAGACAGTCACAACAAATATATGGACACAATCACCTTAGAAGGCGTTGGCGACCAGACTTTGGGATGAGATTGAAACCATTGCATGGACCGAGACGCTATGAAAGCGTTGGGGGCTGGACTTCAGAATGAAGTTGCTTACGTATCCCAAACATGGGAATCAAGCCTTACGTAGTTCCGGTTAAGGTACACTCGGGTATTTTAACCTTCACTTTTTAGGCTCTAACTTTTGCCAAGGTGCCCGATGCGGGTTTTCGACCTTGCGAGCTTCTTTTCATTTTCTTTTGTTCATTTCTTTTTCTTTTCTTTTTTGCATTTTTTTTTCTTTTCTTTTCTTTCTTTTTTTTTTTTGTATTTTTTGCTTTTTTCTTTTTTTTTGTATTTTTCTCTTGCTCCAACTTTTGCCTGGGTCGCCCTTCTGGGTTTTCGGCCTAGCGAGCCTCTCAAAGGGTAAAAGTGTAGCAAGTCCACGTCAAATGGTTTCTGAAATTGAAGCCTCTCTGTGTCTAGGAGAATGGCTGTTGCAATGATTTGTAGGAGAATCCATCCCGGTTGCTCCATGAGCTTCTTCCGGCTAGATCTACTCCTTCTGATTCGGCTTTGGTGCCTCTTGCTCGAGGGCTACTTCAGAACTGGCCATACAGACCTTGCATGACGTTTGACCGTTGCACTTGCTGAACGGGTTCAAGGTTCGAAACGGACGGGTTGAATCTTGAGGCTGAGAGCGATCCTAGGCTGCACAATCTCAAGAGCGGTTCCACACAGGTCTTCACAGGGCCGTGTAAAACATTTGTTTTTGAAAGTTTTTAAGAAAGGGACGACTCGCCCGCGCCGAAGATGGTGTGGAACCAATCTGGATCAAGCCAGGGTCCTTCCCAGTACTCATGCCGACAAGCATGATCTCATTCATAAAAGGCTTAGCATGCCTCTCTTTCTCTCAAAATGATCAAAATTTTGTAAAACCAGAGGAATTCCTTCCTTTTCATTTTTATCACCGCAGTGTTCAAAAGGTTTTTTTTTTTGAAAAACTCAGGTTAATGTAATGAGTTTGGCGCACAGGAGAGCAAGCGAGATGTACTGTCAGCCCATTCAAATCCTCTGGCACTTATACTGAAAGCAAGCACGAAAGTGAGATAGCAACAGCTGTTTCATTCAGATTTGTTGGTGTAACTGGCCCCTCGGCAGAAACAGACTCAAAAACAAAAAGCGGGTAATTACAAGACAAAACGGTGTTCGGGACAACAACCCTAGAATCACCTGGTATTCTATACAAAGGAGACTGACTCAATATAACAAGACAGACCCTTAAGCAAAAGACTGACTCAAAACAAAGAGATAGACTTAAAACAAAAGACTGACTCGATACCCGAGCCAGAATTTACAAAACTCGGTTTCACCGATGCTCAAAAACGCGTGCCAGACGCTACATCCAAAATATACCGAATGCCGCCCGTAGGCGGTTCACTTTCTGATTACATACTCGCAGTATATGTGTCCTCAAAATCCAATAACTGGGTGGTAACAGACTTAGCTGAGGTGGGCGGGAGGATAACCTCGTTGTCGATCAAATCTTGCACCTCACGACGGAGGCGGGAACAATTGTCAGTAGGATGGCCTGTCTGCTGGTGGTACGCGCAGTACTGAGTAGCATCATGCGCGGCAGGGAGATTCTTCGGGAGTGGCCGAGGCTCCAAGGGTTTAAGGTGCCCCTTCTCGGCAAGGATCTGAAGTGCCTTGGACAGAGGCATGTAGAGAGCATGAAAGGCCCTGCGCCCTCGGGGCAGGTACTTTGGAGTCTGAGCGGTCTTACTAGCCGTACGAGCAAAAGGGTCGGCAGGCGCCACCTTAGCTTTCTGATCTTTCCCGGGTGCAGGGGCGGGAATAGGAGGAACTGTTCTGGCATGACGGGGCCCAACCCGATTTTTCGACTGACTTGAACTACCCTCAGGTGGAGTGGGGAAAGTATCCTCCACAGTTTTTGCCACAACTGCGGTTACCTGTTGCTTGTTCATCCCCCCGGCTTTCAAAGCCTCGACTGCCCACAGCAGTTGTTTGATGGGATCGGCGTCTATCTTTGCTTTGTCTTTTCCTCTGGCCTCAGCTTGATCGAGAGTTCGGGTTGATGTTGGCATGTCATTGCCATAGCTGGAGGCCATCTCCGGTTGGCTAAGTTCGATCACAATTCGCCCCAACAACGGGGGCGCCTGGGGTACAAAACTCCCGGCATATGGTGCAGCTGGAGGTGAAGCTGACATTCCGTAGGCGAGATCCGCCACAGATCTCTGGAGATCACCTATCATCCCCATTAGTTCAAAGGTGGTGGGCTCACGAGCCTGATACAACTGGGGGGCCCAGACCGGGTGCACAACAGGCGACCTGGGTGGATGTGGCATATCCATGTTGGTCTCACTTTGCAGAGTGATCCCTTGATCTAATGCAGTCATCATAACCATGAACTCTTCTGAATTCTGCGTCGTCATAAATCCTGCCTCAGCAAGGGGGAACACTGGCCATTCTGTATCAACTCTCCGACTCTCTGAACTGAAAGGAAAAACAGGCAGCATTTCAGCCCAAACGGATCAAATACAGGTGTAGCCGAATAACTGCACTCTACTGCTGATCACTGTTCCCCAGAATCACTGTTCCAAAACTGAACTGATACCCGCAGATAACTGATTCTCAACAGTACTGATACTGGTGCCCTCGGGCCTGATGCTCAAACTTGCAAACTGATATGTACGTTCCCTGTAGAGATACACTCTGAAAGCACATAGCAAGTAAGAAAGAGCCAAAACACCCCTATGTTAGGGTAGGGTTTCCCTGTCCTATTTTGTCAGGAGCTAGGGTTTCACTATGCACACAGCAGTTTTCAAACAACCTAACATCGGGTAGGTGACCTGTCCTAACTTGGAATGGTCACTATGGATCCGAATATGTACTAGGTCGAATGGTCAAAAAGGGTGCCCCGGTAAAACCGGGGTTTGTGTTCCCATACTGTCAGAGCCCATAGCCGGTCAGCCTTATGGTCATGCCTTGACAAGACAAGCCTCCGGCAAACCGTTCAAGAATGGCAGATGGCAAACACTGTGTTCCTAGGCGCACCAATGCACATGCAATGCAAAGAAACACATAAGCGAAATCAAAACAGGATATCACGAATTCGAGTCAAGCTCTCTAAACTCCCCAGCAGAGTCGCCAGAAACTGTAGACGCGCCCGTGGGCCTCATTCTACAGTTCGGACTCGATTTGTGTCACGGTTCGTAATCTGAACCAAAGAGTCCAAATCTGGCAAATCGTTTTGACAAACAGATTTTTTTTGAAAAGTAGTGCCAAACATGGACTGCTTTGCCAGATGCAGAGTCGCCACCTAAATATTTTTTAAACGGGAGAATTTAGGAAACCCTGACTCGGTGCCGAAGGCCACATGTCCGTCATCACCGGAGTTGTCTCGGCTCGGGAGCTTGGGTACGATCGAGGAAGGTCAGCTATGAGCACCCCCTTTCGCCCGGTTCGAAGACCGGCCTCTACTAACCGTGATATCTGATTTTGAAAACGTTATGTGTTCTTATTCCAGTTATTAGCCTAGAATTACTATGTTATGCGCGCAGCAAACAAGTATAGACTAGATTGCCTAATTTGGAAATAAGCATTGCATATCCGTTTGTTTTAAAAAGTGCTTTAGAATTTGCTACTTGCAAGTAGGCTAAAACACGGATTTCAACGAGTTTTTCCAACTCAAACAATCCAACCTTCACCCACAGGCATTCAAGCAATTTAACACATAAGCATCTAGCCATATGGTAGGTATGCTGTCATGATAGCATTCACACGCATGCGATATGCTAAAGCAGGAAAATACTTACATAGTACTCCGTGCCAAGACAATAAACTAGTTAGCAAACATGCATGTCCTAGCTCATGTTAAATTGCCTAATGCAACACATACAGGATGTAATCGAAGTGGGCTCGGCTAAACTAAGCATGGCATATGAAATGCGATCAATTGATGCACGTATTCAATTAGGAATTGAAGTACAAATGCAGTTAGTGTGATGTACCGAGCCCGGTGCATGCAAGACACATGTATGGATGCACGCATGCATAGCATGAGGTATGCTAAATTGAACATGTCCTATTACTAACCATCAAAGCAGGTAAGTAAAAGGAAAGAAAGAAGTGAGGTTAGAAGACATACACACACTCACGCACACTTATTACAGACTTGTCCTCACCCGGAGGGACCAAATAAATATTACAAATAATTAACTACGCAAGCTAATTAAATATTACAAATTGCCTAATCAACTAAGCAAATTAAATAATCTAGAAAAAGCAGTAGACCGCCTCGGGAGGAGAGCCAGATGCAATGCACGCTTGGTCCTGCTCGGAAATGCACCGCCATGCATAGGCTGCCTCTGTTTTCCTTCCTTTGCTCCTCTGGAGGCTGCCAAAACCTCAGCAATGCTTCTCTGGACATTGAGGAGTGCCACCGGCTGGATAGGATTGCCACCGGCCATTGATGAAGCTATCGGCAGAGAAGGGATTGTCGGTCGGCACTTGGCACTGCCGGTCGGCAAAGTGTTCCTGCAGAATCTGCAATTGACAGCAACAGAGGGCAAGGCAAAGCATGGCAGCACAATTCAAGGCATATATGCACCAAGCCTGTCCCTTATCATGGTAATGACTCAAAGGGGCATGTGTTTCGATTCCCGGACCACCAATCACGCATTTCTATGCATGATGGCCCAAGTGATCAAGTGTGCAACTTTCATGTCAAATGGAATGCAAACCAAACAAACAAACCAAGGCCCAATTCCTATCACCAATTCAAGGAATAAGGCATGCATGCAAGATGCAATGCAACCTAGGCATACAAGCTAAGGATGCAACATGGCATGGCAAGACACTTATGCAAGCATACAAGCAAACATGAGGCAATGCAAATGGGTGAAAAGATGGACTTATACATGATTTGGGCAGCTCTAAATAGGCCCAAAACAGTGGCTAAAGTGCTATAAAATGAGGGCTAAATGGCATGCAAACATACATGCACACAAGGACCAACACTTAAGCATAAAAAGGCAACTCTCAAGCACACCTGAAAGAGGCATAATGTGGACTAATGGCATGCAAGGTAAGCATTGAAAATCATGTTAAGATGGTGTCAAACCAAGCAACAAGATAGGCTAAACATTAGCATGCAAATGGTCCAAGTACTTGAAGCAAGTCAAGGGGACTTGAACCATGGCTAAGCCAACCAAGCCTCACAAGGCTAAGAGGGCTTAAGATAGGTTCAAGACAGACCTAGACTATGCAAAGGGGCCCCCCTAGATGGCATCTAAGTGGCTTAATTTCAAAGCATGCACAATGGCCAAAACATGGAGCATGCTACACAAGCTTTCAAAGCATCAAAGAGGCATCCGAGGCAAACATATAGGCATGCAAATGGGACTGAAATGACATGTGGATGATTCCAAATCACCAAATCAATGCAAAAATGTCATGCTATACATTCACATACTTGAAGCATGAAAGCTCGAATACAAAGGGGCTATACTAAGCATGCCAAATCCGACCCAAACAACTATGGACAGACCTAAAACATGGAAAAATATGCACAAGACCTTCACAAGACTAAGCCTAAAACATGCTTGAACAAAGGCTAACAACCTAAGGCATATTAAGGCAATAACAAGGCATTACATGGTAGGTATGCTAAGCATGCATGGTGTACCAAAACCAACAAAAAACAGAGGTATATTATGACATACTAAGCATGGAAAATAGCCAAGACATGATCAATACACACTCTAACATGATGCTCCCTCAAGAGGCCAAAAACGGTCCATTTCAAGGACAATAAGGAGAGGGGGTGGCCCTCCCCTTTTGGAGACTTCAAGGCACCATCTTCACCAGTGAAATCCCACAAGATTTCAGTGGTGAAAAGGCCCAAACCCCAAAGTCTCGAAACTTGCACAAAATAGCACAAAATGGGGCCTTACAAGGCCTAGGAGGGGTCAAACACCTCCAAACCACAAAACACTCTTAATAAACAATCAAGAGGGCTAAAAAACAGAACTTTTTTATATTATACACTAAGCACAAAAACAGTTCTAAGATAGGCAAAAATAAGATGAAAAAATGGGGTAAAAAGGGGTAAGGTTCTTACCCTTGAAGACCTCTTCAACAATGATGCCCCAATGGCCCTCCTTGGCTTGAGTCCAGCTCCAAAACACCAAAACCAAGCTCTTAGAACCTCAGTAGCTAAGTGAAGGTGAAACACCAGGTGTTTGTGTGCAATAGTATGGACTAAAACACCGAGAACACAAAGAGAGAAAAAGAGAGATAGGATATGTATGGATCCTAACCCTAAAAACCAGAGCTTCTCTCTGTGGTTTTTGTCTCTAAAATGTCTAAAGTCTCCAACCCTTGCAACAAGAGAAAAGACCCTCTCTTATAGAGCCTTTTGTCTTGTAAAGCTTACAAGACAAGCTTCCAAAGAGAGAGATCCCTCCATACACGTGTATGGAGGGGAGCAAAAAGCAAGACAGCTGTGACAAAATATCTGCAAAAGCAGATGCACAGTAGTCGGCCGGCCAAAGGTGTCATTTTGGCAAAAAAGAGTGCCGACCGGCACTAAATAGTGCCGACCGGCAGTATACATTGCCGGTGGCCACAAAAACTAGCCGGTGGCCTCTAGCCACTGCCGGTGGTGTGTGGGGATGCTTCACAAGGCATTCCCTGCCCTTCCAAGGCAAAATGCAAGTGTTTGGGGGCAAAACCAGACACTAAACGGTCGAGTTCGGAGATCCTGAGGCAAGGCGCGTAGCCGAGAGCTCCGGGAACTCCAAACGAACACAAACATGGATGATCACCGAATGCTCAAACGGTGACGTCCAAGTCTTGAGGACGGTCAAAAATGGGGTGTCTACAACGTTTTGGTGGGAAGGTATGAAGAAAGACGTAGGAGAGTATGTTTCTCGATGTTATGTGTGCCAACAGGTTAAGGCAGAACACCAACGACCGTTTGGACTTTTGCAACCTCTTGAGATCCCTACTTGGAAATGGGAGTACATCTCTATGGATTTCGTGGATGGATTGTTGCGGTCTAAGCGAGGTAATGAATCTATTTGGGTGATAGTGGATCAACTCAACAAGTCTTTTCATTTTATTCTTATCAGTGTTCACCGAATTATAGATAAACTAGCTAGGCTGTATATTCGGGAGGTGGTGCGACTTCATAGCACACCAGTTTCTATAGTTTTGGATCGTGATCCGTTGTTTATGGCAGAGTTTTAGGAGAGCTTTCAGCATGCTTTGGGTGATAGGTTAGACCTGAGCACAGCTTATCATCCTCAGACGGATGGGCAAACTGAGCGGGTAAATCAGATCTTGGAGGATATGTTGAGAGCTTGTGTCCTTGAGCTTGATGGTAGTTGGCAAGAACACTTGCCATCGGTGGAGTTTTCTTATAATAATAGCTATCACTTCAGTATCGAGATGGCACCTTTTGAGGCTTTGTATAGAAGACCATGTCGATCAACTGCTTATTGGATGGAGGTAGGACATGCACCGTTGTTAGGGCCAGAGTTGGTAAGAGAGACCATGGAGAAGGTGAACATTATTCAGAAACGTATTAAGACTGCACAAAGCTGTCAGAAGAGTTACGCTGATAGAAAACGTAAGGGGGATGAGTTGAATGTCGGAGATTTCGTGTTTTTAAAGGTCTCGCTAATGAAGGGTATCATGCGGTTCGGAAAGAAGAGAAAGTTGGCACCTAGATTTGTGGGACCATACGAGATCACTGTGAGGAATGGTAATGTGGCTTACAAATTAGCTCTACCACCTGCTTTAGCTATGATTCACAATGTGTTCCATGTATCTTTATTGCGAAAGTGTGTGCAAAACCCTTCCCAGGTAGTATCACCAGAGGTGTTGGAGATTAGCGACGATCTAACGTATGTGGTGCGACCGGTTACTATTCTAGACCGAGATGTAAAGCAGTTGCGGTGCAAGAAAGTGAACCTGGTGAAAGTGCACTGGAGCGAGAATGAAAACGATATCACTTGAGAATTGGAAGAGAAAGTTCGGCATCTGCACCTAGAGCTTTTTGTTTAGTACTCTCTCCTATCGAATCTCGGGACGAGATTCTTTTGAGGTGTGTATATTGTAGCTACCCTAATTTCTTCATAAGTCTTTATTTATTTATTATTACTTGATTTTATTTCTGGCTTTATTAATTGCGTAGTTATATAAGAATTTAATGTGATATTTAATTAATTTAATGTGTTAGTTAATTATATATATTAAAATAGAAATCATTGATATAAAATTTATATAAGATATTTATATTTATATATGTTATATTTGTGATTTATTTGTCTAATATAATATAATAAGAAATTAGGTTATTATATATATATAATATAATATAAGTAGTCAACTAGGTTTAGAAGTTAAGAGGAAAACAAACAAAGAAAAAAAGAAGAAGAGAGAAACAGAGCAAGCCGTGAGAGAGAGAGAGAGAGAGAGAGAGAGAGAGAGAGATTGATTAATCAAAGACTATAACGCCCTCAAAATAAACCCACAAATCATACATTTGAGATATCCATAAGCTTAAGAGAATAAAGTACATTCCCATTCATCAGAGTATTCTTACAAGAAAGATTATATGTTGACAACAAAAGTAAATGCCCTATAGGCTTACAATTTTCCAAGTCAACTCTTGGGTTCAACAAAAGTAGAGTTCTAACTCTTTACACAAAATAAGCCCATGGCTTGATATACATGTAATATACAAAAGAGGGTTAACAAAAAAAAAAAAGCTATCAGCCTCAAGCCTTCCAAGCTACGTCCTTGGAGATGACATATCACCTGAACCTGAAAATGATGTCCCATATAGGGTGAGCCAACGCCTAGTAGAGATATGCTAAACGTAATATGAGCAATAACTAAAACATTAGCATTTGATAAATGTTTAACTCATATAAACCAATGTCCAACACAAACCAATTCCGTGGCAAATATGCCCATGTTTCATTCCATTTTCCTTTATTTAACAATTTCGATTCAAAAACATGGCTTAGAACCTGGCTAAACAATTCCCATGAGACTACGGCTCATATCAAAAACCTTTCCAATATCAACAATTTAAATGAGATTATAACTCATAATAAAACACTTTTATACTTCACAATTCACATGAGATAACAACTCATATCAAAACACTTCCATACTTCACAAATGATACACAGATTTGCTATATCAATGGAGTCCATCCTCTATCTCCTCCCAAATAATATCCGGTTTAGGAGTCCATCCCCTATCTCCTCCCAAACCGTGGACTACATCCCCTATCTCCTCCCAAACAATACCATGTATATAAACAATTATCATATACAATAATCAATCAATACACATATTCGATGTATTATTCCAACCAACATATTCAACCGATTAGTTTTAATTCACCTAATCATCATGCAGTGTCTACAACAATCAAGACTATCCTCCACCGATAGCTCAAAGCAGTTATTTCTAAATAGATAATAAATGCATCAAGAATTTCAAGGTGAGTGATTAATCAATCCAACTCCACCATTTATTCTCATAACATCTCAATTTCATTATTTCCAAACCAATTTCCTTATCTCATAATATATGCCATTATTTATACAAATGACCCAACTATACCCAAGTATGGTATTTTTCTCCTTTTTCAATATTGACCCAAAGGTCCAAATATTAACAACAATCATCAATAGACTCATTTTGAAACCCAAATACACACTTATGGTTCAAAAGGAACAAAACCCCTCTTTTCAATATTTCAAATCTCAAACCCTAACTTCCCAAATCAAACCATTTATACCAAATATCCAACATCTATGTTAAAGATCATAAAAATGAGTAGTTATCCCTACCTCAAAGAAGAGATCCAAAGGAGATAATGTAGAAACTCGAATGTGCTCCAAACTCAATGATTTTCGGATCCAAAGATAGCCCAAGCCAAGCTCCACCTTTTGTACAAAGAGACCAAGGTAGAAACACTCTAGAACTAGATCAAACCTTAGAGGGAAGTTGTATTTTAGAGTAAGAGGCTCTCAAGCTTGTGTTTTGAAAAGTAAGAGAGAGAGTGAGAGTTGAAAAAGTGATCCAAAATGACCCAGTTGCTAACTGATATACGTATGACCCACTCGAGCGGAGAATAGGACGCTCGAGCGTCAAACACAAAAACTGGACCCGTTCGAGCGTAAAGATACCCACTCGAGCGCTAAGACACAACTGCAAAACTCCACCCGCTCGAGCGCAAAGGATAACCCGTTCGAGCGTAGATTACACTCCTCCAGCACTTTCATAGACTTCGAACACCCGCTCGAGCGCAAGGATACCTGCTCGAGCGTAAAGAACACTGCTCGAGCACGAAAAACACTCTTGCAGTATTTCTGCAGACGCACAAACTGCTGAAAGTGTGCAAACTCCACTCGAGCGCAAAAAGACCCGCTCGAGCGGATCACCAAAAACCTGGGCAACAAGAGTGGGAACCAAAGCTCAACCAACCTTTTCGAAACTTGCCCAACACAACCTAAAACTCAAATATGAAGAGCAAAGGATGGAAATGAGAATACGACAACAATACAACCACGAAACCAAGTCCGGAATACAATAAACAAAGAAAGGGAAATCGGGATCGCTATAAAGACAACCAGAGGAGGAGATCAATTCCGAGAGAGAGAAAGAGAACAACGGAAAAAGGATGAGAAGGTGGAGGAAAAAGAATAAAAAGATTAGGGTTTTATTTTGGTGGCTCTGTTAATTCTCCAAGTTATTTTTTTGATGTTCAAAAAAATATTGTGAGCATAAAACCACTTTCCTTGATTTATATTTAATTCGTTATTTTTATTTATTTATTTTTATTTATTTGATGTTGAATTGATTTCATATTGCATATAGATGATTGATCGATTTTAATTATTTTGATTAGTTGTGTATGTAAAGTTCAGAATTTTTAGATGATTGATTGATTTTAATTATTTTGTTTAGTTGTGTATGTAAGGTTTATGGTTTTTAGTTGATTGATTGATTTTCATTATTTTGATTAGTTGTGTATGCCAGGTTTAGGATTTTTATATGGATTTATTTTATGGTTGTAATCACACTCATGGTTATATGAAACTAAAATTAATTAGGAACTCATAGATAAATTCCTTATATTCCACCATGACTTCATGGATTGTTGTTTTATTTGAGTGTTGGTGAGAAAGAGTATATAAAAAAAAAGTGAAAATTATGAGATTTATTTGAATGCCGTAGGCTTGGCATTGTTATGTTTATTCTCATGAGTGAGATGTTGTGTATATATTTATTGTTGCCTCGTTCTCATGAGTAGACGAGTGTTTTGATTTACACGTGTACGTATATGCTAACCATCTGGGGAGTGTGGGTCAAACTAAGGACGATATCCCCATGCAAGTTTGGCTTCAGAGCAGTGTTAGGTATACAAAAGGCACATGGGATATATGTGTAGGCCGAAAGTGAAGGACCGAAATGATGGAGTTAAGGTAAAAAGAATTAAATATGAACTTATTGGTATATAGTTTGAATTGTTTTGATTTGTACATCTCTAAAATAGTAAACAATCTTGATAAATTATGAAATTTGAGCAGAAGCATGTATACGTGATTCTAGACAACTTTTGTGTTTTATCTTTTTATTAAAAAGACCGATTAGAACTTATAATCGAATGATCTTGATTATAGTAATTTTGATTCATTTTAGCAATGCAGATTTTAGAGACTGTTTTAACCCACGAAATGAGTTCATTTTTATTGGTTTCGCGTAAACTGAAGTAAAACATTATTTTGCACACTTTTCGTGTTTTGAACTTTTTCGAAAAAAATTCATCTACAGTAGTTTTTTTTTTTTTTTTTTTTCAATCTAGATTTTTCAATCGAATTTTGGTTAGGATTTCTATTAAGTTTTTCTCTCAACCTGTTTAGTTTCTACTAATTCGTTCGTGTTAATCGTTTAGGAAATTTGATTTTGTACAAACTTTTGTTGTTTGAGTTTTGGTCAATTCGAATTATTTAAGCATGAAACAGTGCATTTTTTATACTTTTTTATACTTATGATTAAATTATACTAACTTTATTTTTTTTGCAGGATGGTGGATCTTACTAACTTTTTTATGCAGAGCTGACCCATCATATTTTTATTTCTATTTTATTTATTTTATAATCAAATTTAATATTTCGTTGTGTAACGGGCAAAAAACTAAATGACACCGTGTTTCGGAAACTACCCATTCGTCTCGGTGCGGTTGGAACTATTTCTCTTGTCCTGTAACAAAGAATTAAATGTATTTTTGTTTGTCTCTAGTTCAGAGTTGACCTTACGTGCCAAACTTGACCGGCGCATGTGAGCCACCTCGACCTCCGTTTTGCCTGTTCTTTCTGGTTTGGACTCCTTTCGTCAAGACTTTCTTCCCAGTATGCTCAAAAGTGAATTTTGAGCAACTTGATTTTTCTGACAATTTCGAAAAACAAAGTATCTGAGCCTCTGTTTTGCCTCTTTGCTTAACTTGAGCTCTGATACCAATTGTTGTGATTTAAGGCCACCCATTTGAACTACCAAAAATCAAAACACACAATAATGGACACCAAGATTTACGTGGTTCGGGCTCAATGCCTACGTTTACGGAGAGAACTGGAGATTTTCCACTAAAACAAATAGAGATTACACAGAGGAGGAGACACTCTTACTCAACTTACACACTCTCTACTGCTTAACACTCTCTGGTTTTTCTCTCACTCTCACAGGATATATACATTCTCTGGTATATCACTTGTGTTCTTCCTTTTTATTTTTCTATTCAACTCACAGCTCTCCCTATTTATATATAAACGGGAGAGCCAAAGATCAACATCTATTGCCAACAACCAACTACCGAAAATAAATGGCAAGCCACCCTAAGTTTGAAGAACTTTAGCAAATCTGTAACCTAAATTTGTAGTAGCTACATTTTGACTTCCATGGCTAGCTTCACATAGTGTGAAATGCTCAACACCACCCAATGTCAACAACAGTGGCTATCTTTATCCACATGGATGAACTCAACAGTTGGCACATTTGGCAGTTTCCAAAAGTCAAATTTGACACAAGTTTTGACATTTTTCAAATATAACAGCTGCTAAAACTTACCATTGGAGAACCACTTTTGCCTCACACTTGCTATATTATAACTTTAGTATCTCCAATGGCAAACCATTAAGTTGTCTATTGTAAAAAAATGTTATCATTTGCTTAGAATGAATGATGGTTATTTTTAATTATAATGGCTTGGATTATTTTATAAGAATGATGATGTGCAATGAATGAATGAATGAAGATGTTATTTTTTTTATTCAATGCTAATTATTTTTGTAAGATAGAATTTTTTAGAATGGATATTAGTTTTTTTTTTTATTTGGTAACATTATGGAATTTAATATAATATAATTTTTTTATCATTATCAGGTTGACATTAATATAATATAATTTTTTTTGGACAATTACTGAATTTAATATGAATATTTAATTTGTTCAAATAAAAAATATTATGAATTTTTAATTTGTTTATTTGTATTAGTTTTTCCTAAACTGAACAATCTAGTTTTGATGGACATAAGGGCCATATGGGTATTTAAAATATATTATAAGGGTAATCTTGGAAATTACTTGTTTATATCCCACAATATATTTTGCAAAACAAACATGGATAATTTATATCCAGTCTTATATATCAAGTCAACAAACATGATTTGGGAGATATATTATTCAATACATATATTATATTAATTATATATCCTGATTATATCCCACATTATATTATATCCTCTATTTTATATCCAGTAAAATAAACAAGGCCTTGTATCTCAAAATAAGAAGATCATAAATAAGAAACAAAAAGAGAGGTATGGTGTGTGTAAAAGTGAGAAAGAGAGAAAGAATACCTAATAACTCAGTAAATTATAGAAGATAAAAAAACTACAAATTTATAGTGTAAATAATAAATAAATAACATAAAATATGACGAATGATAAATCCTTATTTCATTTTTTTCCTTCTATTTATTCCCCGGTCGCCCGGGAGCTTTGCTTTCGTGTTGTTTCCATATTTCCTTTAGTAAAAAAAAAAAAGGCAAGATAGAATAAAAAGGGAGACAGAAGTATGACGTACCAAAAATAAATTTATTTATTTATATTTAAATAAGTTTGTTCACAATTTAAATAAAATAAATAAATTTTAATTTTAGTCCTTACATTTTTAATTAGATCAATTTTGACTTTTAATTTTAAATTTTATGTTAATTTCGTCCAATTGATAATACCAATAGTGTTTTGACAAAAAATGATTATTGAATGGTTGAAGTTAACTAATCGAGTTGAGCAAATTTATAATTTTGTCTCTAAAAAATAACATATGTCAGTTATATACATATTTTTCATTAAAAAATATTACTAATTGTAAGCAATTGAAAAAAATTGAGATAAATTCATAAATTTATGGTAAAAAACGAGTCAATTGAAATTACAAGGGCTAAAATGACGTAAAGACCAAATCACGTCCCTTGAAATTTCCAATTTCATAATAAATGGCCCATTTTATTAATAAATTATTAAGTTAATAAACATTTTTTTGATGATGTTATAAATTTATTTCAATTAAAAATTAAAAAAATATTTTTTCAGTTAATTCATATAAGGCTCTTAATCAATTTTGTACACGTGGCAAGTAGAATTAAAAAACATCTTATGTTCAATTTACTTATTTATTTTTATTTTGTGCATTTTAAATCAATCCGATAATCGTAGCTACGGTAGTTTATCGTATTTGTCTGCCAAAAAATAAATAATTTAGTTTTCAAATAATATTTGTCACTCATTTTTTTTTTTTTTTTACAAATAAATGTCACAAACTAATACAGCTAATATTGTATTTGTCTCTCCAGAAAAGGATGACTTAGTTTTCAAATAATATTTATCATCATTTTTTTACAAATAAATGTCACAAACAAATACAGTTATGGTTATCAGATTGACTTAATTTTTATTATGGATGATCAAAATATTGTGACTCAAAGTATGAATGGTTCAGATCATCAAAATGGAACCCATAGTGAGACCCACAAATCCAAACAATAGTGGACTGAAGAGAAGTTTGTCCTTTTACCTTTATATAAAATTATATATTTTGTATGTCCTTCACACGTGGTGTCTTACCTTTTTTATTTTTTATTTTTTAAAATTTTCGTGGTAGAGTGTTCGTGTCATGTGGCAGTATTCGTATTTTTTAAAATACAATACTAACACATGAGATGATACATTAAAGATGATATAATAATAAAGTCGCTAATATGACATTATAATGACTATAGATACGTTTTATCCCATATATATGTTGCTGCTGTCAATATTCCTAGTGATTTAACGTAATAGAACTTGAGATAAAATACACATATAGTCTTTACTGAGCACATTTTATGATTAGCTAAGCTTTAGTTTTGTCACTTTTATTTTTTAATTTTCTGATTTGAGCCAAAATGCTCCAATCTCAATTGGATTGTCTAAATCATTAACCGATAAAATATATTTATAATCCCTAAAATATGTTTCCTCTATTACTTTAGTTTTTGTCTTTTTTTGGTTTTTCATTAAGTGGTAGATTAATTATAAATATGAAAAAAAAATATCTAACTAGATTATTACATCAAAAATTGACCCTTTAGTGAAAATAAACAAATCCAATCTTTGTCTTTAGCAAGATTTGACCGATAAATGTTTTATAAGAGAAGGTAAACAACTAAATACAACCAAAAAAAAAAAAAAAAAATCTTAATAATAAGAGAAAAATAATTAATCTTTTTCTTTAGCAAGATTTGATCCCTGAGAGAAGGTAAACAACTCAATACAGGAAAGAACGCTGATAATTGGAGAGAAATAATTAATGATTTCCTAGCAAAATTTTGCCATTGACCTCCAAAATAAATTTATATATAAATAGCCAACTAAGCTAACACATTTGATTATTTTACTTTGGTGATACAACTATAATTTTGTGAATTTCATTCCTAGATAATGCAAAACTAAATATTTTGATGATTGAAAACTAGAGGGTAATAAGGGGAGGTCAACAACTATATTTGAATTGGAACTGTTTATAAATTTTATATTGTAAATTTTATTTTTAAATATTTTAATAATTATTTTTTTTAAAATAATTTATTATTTAAAATGGGCATTTATTCATAAATTCATTTTCACCTACTTACATTCTATTTTGGCCATTTTTTTTTTTAATATTTCAATAAGTCTTATGGATAACATAATTAACAAAATATCCATAATAATAATATTCACATCAATAATGCGAATGTTTCGTAATATGAACATTCATACTATAAATAATGAATCTTTATACAACAAAGTTGCTAAGCATTCAAAAAATATTTTATAAGAATAAAATTGTTCATAAAATATCTTAAATATGAGAATTATGATTTGATAAATCAAATATTCAAATAATAGGACTTATTAAAATATATTATGAACTAATTGTGATACAAATACTTGAAAAATAATTTCTTAAAATCCCCCTGTTTAAATGTCATAAAAATATTTCTAACCAATATATTATGAACTAATTGTGATACAAATACTTGAAAAATAATTTTTTAAAATCCCCCTGTTTAAAAGTCATAACAATATCTCTAACCTTCATAATAAAAATAATTTTTACAAGGAGTTTTTTTTCTTTTTTTTCTTTTTTTTCTTTTTAACTACGAGAATGAAAATTTTGTAAATGAAATGATGAAGCTTTTGTTGTATTCAATGAGAGAGATTTTGGTGTATTTTTTATTTGATTGGGAAACTAGGATAATTGATCAAGTCAAAATTTTGTTTTTTATTTTTTATTTTTATTATTTTTATTTTTGAGAATTATTTTGATTAAATAATTTCTTTATATATACACATATTATATATAATAAAAATATAATAAATGAGACTTTGTTCAACTCGACTATAAAAAATAAAATAAAAATTCCACTAACGGCAACTCTTTTATTTTATTTTTATTTTTTTGTTAAAATAGTACTTCATAAACTTAAATAATTCGAGTACAAATTTATTCTCCGATATCTAGTGTCAGTTGATTGAAAGCAATAGAAATAGGTATATGAAATATATGAAATCCTAACTCCATTTTGCTCCCAGTTTGCCAACAAGTCAGCACATGCATTTGCTTCTCTGTAACAGTAGTTAAGCTCCGAAATCTCTGTCCAGGAAAAACCTGCAATCAAGTATGACGTTTTGTAACCTAGGAATCACGGATACAGATACGGGATACGGATACGATACGATACGATACAGATACGGTGATACGACAAAATTTGAAAAATTAAGATATGGGTACGGCGGGGATACGCTTATAAAAAATATTATTTTAGCAATTTTTAGTAATGCAGCATGCATAAAAATAAAACCTAAAACAAAAGACAACTTAATAAAGAAGAAAGATTCTTATAAAACTAAGAGTCTTCAAGGTCAATAGCTTCAACTTATTCCCTTTCATCAGTGAATATCACAAGACCTTAGCTAAAGCCAAAAAAACATTCTTAAATAAAAATTTCAGCAAATATACTTTTTTAAGTCATCAATAATAGCCTAGGAAGCACGGATACGGATATGGTGATATGGGGATGTGGATATGACGATATGTCAAAATTTGAAAAAGTATGATACGGGTACAGCGGGGATATATTCGTAAATTTTTTTTTATAATTTTAATAATGTAATATGCATGAAAATAAAACTTAAAGTAAATTAATAAATAAAAAGAGAGATTCTTATTAATCTAAAAGTGCTCAAACATTCATAAAACATTCAAAACTAAAAGCAAAAGCAAATACAAATTAAACATCATCCTTACATGCCAACACCAAAAAAAGAATGAGAGCAGAGAGAAAAAACGTGAGTGAGAAAGCGAGAGAGAAGTGAGAGAGACAACAAGGATACATCAATTTGACAAATTCTATTACTTTAACTCTCACTATATTCCTCTTATCAAAAAACTAAACAAAATATTATAAGTAATATATAATTTCGAGTATTCGATACTTCAAAATTAAGTATCTGATACTTCAAAATTAATAAAAAAATTAATTAAGAAGTATTCGATACTTTTAAGAAGTATCCGATACGTATCCGTGAGTATCCGAGGAATATCTGTATCCGATAAGTATCCGATACGGATACGTCACCCTTTTTGAAGTATCCGTGTTTCATAGGTTGTAACTTTAGAGTTCGTATTATTTTTGTCCAGAACAAGGCCAATTACCATTTTTGCATCCAATTCAATAGTGATCTTTCTTAGATTTGTTTCAGCTACTATTCTAAGCCCGTCATGCAAGGCCCAGAGTTCTGCTTCTATACTTGACATTGTATCCATTCATCTGCAGAAGCCCATGATCCATTTGCCTTCACGATCACTGATAATGCCTCCTCCACTTACTGGGCCAGGGTTGCCTTTGGAGGCATGTGTTTAGTTTGAAACAACCAACATCGGGTGGGAGCCAACTGATCTGGGCTGGGATTTTTGCAGGTGGGTTTCTGATTTGGGCTGAGAGAAGGAATCATTCAGAGGCTCTGTTAAGGATGATGTGGGTGGGGTCAGGGATCGGGCCTGGGTTTTGGGTGTGGGATTGAAGGTGAGGTTATTTCTTGTAAGCCGAAGGTTCCAGCAGGTTATGGTGATGATGATAGCCCAAGGAATACATGAGCTATGGTTTGATTTGGAGTTGCAATTTAATTTGAGCCACTCAATGAGATTAACGTTGTGTTTGCTTGAGAGATTTGAGAAGAGATTTACATTTCACCTAATTTCACACATTTTTTTTTTTTTTTTCAAATCTCTTTCCAAATGCTCTAACCAAACCCAAAGGCTCTAACCAAAACAAACCAAATGCTCTAACCAAACATAGCGTAAAGGATCAAAAGATAGGCGAAGTTGGGAGGAGTTTGGACCAAGTATTCTTTGCAACAATGCAGGTGCGAACAACATGATTTGTGTCCTTAAGAGCTTGAGAGTGGCAGATTTGGCACTGTGGGTCAAAGTGACCGCCTCGGTGTGTTAGAAACTCTCTAGTGCTGATTCCATTTTGGATTGCAAGCCAAAGAAAGTTTTTGATTCTAGGAGAAGTTGGTGTTGTCCAAAGCCAATCCCTATTAGTTAGAGGAGGATTAAGTTTGGGAGATTGGATGATATCTGTAGGGGAGTATTTTATGAATAATAGCACGTGGTTAAGGTGACGTCGAAGTGTCCGTTGAGGTGCCATGTGGCTTGGTTGAACTGCCAAGGTGATCTCGGCTAGGCCGAGATTATCCATGGAGATTTTGGAATTCAAGATAAACGGATAAGGGACAAGAGTCCTAGAACAAGGAAAGGTCTTAGTCTGGATAAGGATAAGGGTTAAAAAGAGTTTATCCTTATTTAGCTAAGGGTTTAGGATGAACATTGAACCTGAGTCCATTGAAGTGACACTTCTAAAGAGATCAGGTTACTGTTAGTTATAAAAGTGAAGCACCATCATGGGTCTAAGGTATGTTTTTTATGTTCTTTCTTAGGAGTTAAGCACTATTTGTTATCTGTGAGAAATATTTGTTTACTGACTTGATAGTCGGAGTGTCTCTAGGTGGACGAACCACTGTTGGATTCTCATCTTCTTGTTGCAGGTTGTTCGGGCTTAATTTATTTTGCCGGTACTCTCCAACTGAATTTCCTATTTAGTTGTGTGGTCAAAAATCAACATCCACAATTTTCAGAAATCAGGATCTATCATGACTATTTTTTCCAAATGACAATGTCATCTCCACTCACGACAAGTTTGATTGTATGAGTTTATGGATCCAATTATACTTCGAAGAATCCACTATTTTTCTAAATATGGAAGCCCAAAAATGATAGTCCAATTTCACTAATGCTGTTTGTTTGGGTGAATTTTTTATTTTTACTTTTTATATTTGGCATAATAAAAAATAAAAATTAATGAAAAATATTTTTTATGGTCAATCAAAAATAAATATATTTGAACAGAAAATATTTTCTACTTTTAAAGGGCAAAAAATGTTTTACTAATTAAAATTTTATCCTCACTACACTACCACCACCAGTCTTACCTCCATCACCACAACACTATGTCACCATCTCCACCTCTACCTTCGTCTTACAGCGATCACCACCAAACATAAAAAATAAATAAATAAAAATAAAATCTCCAAAAAAAATCTTTAAAAACGAAATTTCCATAGAATATACTTTCCTACCTAACAAACGGGGGTACATGTTTCTTGTTGCATCTATCCTAACATAGCGCCAGAGCCTGAGAAAACTCCTAAAAATAATCCAGTCTACTAAAGTATGCATAAACATCTAGATCCTATACAATAAAAACACAACTAATTATTTTAAAAACATTAATAAAACATAAAATAGAATCAATTGTAGCAAATTATTGCTTTTGGATATAACTAAATTAAGCAAATCTCATGCTCCATTTTTAAAAAAAAAAAATTTTTTTTTGACACAAGGAAAATTTTTATTTACACATATCATTTACTCTTAGTGCATATTTCTGTTAGTTCACACACTTATAATTTTCTCACTCCACATACAAACACATACAATTATTCGAAGTATATCCTTTCATAATAAACAAATCAAAAGTGTACACATACTCTAGTTACACACACTCAATCATATAGTTACACATTCGTAGGAGAAATTCCATCAGACCTCCATTAATCTCCATTGTTGAAAAAATCTCCATTATTTAAAGGGAAATTTAGCCATAAACCCACCTTCTTTTTCTTGTTGAAAGGACCCAAAAAAAATATATATATATATATATACTTTCAAAACCCTCTCATAATTATAAAGTCATGTATAAAGGACAAACATTTTCAGATTTATATTTTGTGTGACAAATTTACCCCTTCACACACATACACTCTCTCTATCTTTCTCCTCTTTCTCATCATCAGTTTGTCATCTCTCTCTCTCAGCTCTTTCTTTCTCTATCTCTTTGTAAGAGCTCTCTCTACCACCACCACCATCTACACCACCACCATCACCATCTCTACTACCATGACTACCATCGTTTCCACCACCTCCGTCGTCTCTACCAACACTGTCTCAACCATCGATGTTGTTCGTCACCACCATTACCACCATCGTTTCACCACTAGCATCTTAACCACCAACGTCATTTGATGCTACCATCGCCATCCTTGGCGTTCAAGACTTTAGATTTGAGATTGATGACTTTAGATTTGAGATCTATCATCTGATCTATATTCTCTTCCTCTTTTTCTCTTTGTCTCCTCATCATGCTCTGTTTTTCAGAAAGTAAAATTTTACTTTGGTTTGAACCAAATCTAAAGCAATATATGTGCTCTCTCTATCTCTCTATTTCTTTGTTTTTTTTTCTCTAGTATGTCCTCTATTTTTGTTTGACAGAATGAGAGTAAAATTTTACTCTAGTATGTGCTCTGTTTTTGTTTGATAAAATGAGAGTAAAATTTTACCTCTAAGGCAATATATGTGCTTAACGATATAAAATTTTATTTTGAATCATAATAAATTTTACTCTAATTTAGAGTAAAGTTTACTAGGATTCAAAGTAAAATTTTACTTTGAAATACACTGTGAGGATGACTTTACAAGAGAGCTGCTATATATTTACATATGAGGGTAGTATAATAAAAGAAATAAGTTCTAAAATATTAGGGGGTTTTGAAAAGATCTATATAATTCTTGTCCTTTTTAAAAGACAAATTAGACGGTGAGAGGTCTATCACCAAATCCCCCTTATTTAAAGGTAAAAATTCATGAAGATCCAGTATAATGTGTTACTAGTTCACATATTTGTATAGATTTATGCTCCTATTTGCATATATTTGTGTACGAATAACTTTTTTAGATTATGATTATATGTATGTGAATGTAATCTTGTAATGCTTACTTTATTAATACAAATCAAGAACATGTGTTATAATGATTATAGTTATTTAGTTTTTTTTTAAAAAATATTTTTTTTACCATTTTTGAAACATTGTTTGGTTATTTGGTAATTGGCAACGATTTTTTTGTATCGAACTCACAGTTCAAACATAGTAAATTGAACAATTTTTCCTCACTCGAACTTCTAACTTTCCAACCAAAAATAAAAATTTGGACTTGTATTTTCAAATTAAACTTATTTTTGTCAAAGGACTACTGCAAACCAAAAATGGAATTTCAAATTTGTACTAAATAAATAAGTGCTAAAAAAACAATTTTATCAAAAAAAGTCACGTCTTCGTTATCAGTTTTGTCATGAACAATATCCTTCTCAAAATATGAGCTTTTATCTTTCAAATCTTCTATAACGATGACAAATGATTCAAATAACAAACTAATGTGAAGTTTGAGTAATAACAAATTTAAAAGATAAAGACTTTGAAAGATGTGAGTGAGAAACAATAGAGAATAAAATAAGGATTTAATGTTAGACTTTTAATAGATATCCACTAAGAAAATTTAAATCTAATAAAGTTATTTTATCTATGTATTAAGAGTTTTAAATAAGTTTTAAAAATTATATTTTACAACTTAAAAATATTTCTCATTTTTTTTTTTCAAATTAGTTGAAAAAATGCAATAAATTATAATCTAAAATTGCAATCAAACACAGTTAGTGATTTTTTTTTTTGGTTAAATAATTGATTTATAAGTGTTATCAAAAGGGACCAAAATTATAAACAAAATATGAAAATTATGAAATATTTCTCTTCTTTTTTTTTTTCAAATTAGTTGAAAAAATGCAATAAATTATAATCTAAAATTGCAATCGACACAGTTAGTGATTTTTTTTTTTTGGGTTAAAATAATTGATTACTTAGTGGCTTATCAAAAGGGACATGAAAATATAAACAAAGATATGAAAATATGATTGGTCTAGCCAAAAAAAAAACAAAAAAAGAAATGATACAACACAAACAAGGGGAAAGAATAAAAGAGGCCATTCTATGCAACTCCCTTAATTAAGTTAAGATTTAAGATAATAGTGCGCAGAGTAATGTAATGTCAAAGATTTTCAAATGTTCTATTTCTAAATATATTATATACCAATGTCTCTCGCCAACCTCGCCTTCTTCAATGTAATTGATGGTTAAGCTATTCGTAATTCTAACGCTCTATTATTTTATTAAAAGAAATAAAATAGAAATAAATGGTTCATTCTTGTAAATTCTCCTTATAAATAATAATATTATTTATGAATGGTAAATAAAAATTTATATTATAGAATATAGTTATTATTATTTTTTTAACCAAGTCAAACATAAAAATAAATAAATTTAATAAAAGTTATAATTTATTTCATTTCAGTCAAGCGCCCAAAGTGCTATTAAGTAACAAACACTAGCTTGAACAGTTAGCCACCAATACTTTTCTTAGGACTAGTCCCAATGATATCATGGTTCAATTCCCTAGGGGGTTGAATTAAGAGATGCAAGGGCCGTACAAGGAAGAACAGAGTCATTTTGAACGAAGGCTCGAACTTCGCTCGGTTAAGTAACGCTCTGTTCGAACTCGGTCGTTAAGATTTGTTTTTTGCGATTCTGAGCTCAGAGCTGAACTCTCGTTAAATTTTTGATAAAACAAGCCAACATTCTAAGCTCGGGCTGATTACTGGCTTGTTCAATATTTATATTTATATATATAATCATATAAAAATAATGTATAAGAAAATAAGAGAAATATACCTATTTTATATTTTAGAAAATATAAATGATTACTTAATAGTTAACTGTAGATAGTACATTTATATAAAGTGGTACGTGGACTATTATTATTTTAGTAAAATGAATTTTTTTTAGTATGTTATATAGTATTGTATATATACTTGTATAATCAAAAGTTTTTAAAATTGATGAAAATTCCACGTTCTTAGGTGTTTCTCACTATTTGCAGTATGATTTACTAAATTATCCTCTCAACAACAA
>NW_021025957.1:869393-881448 GCF_004153795.1 Camellia sinensis | reverse complement strand
TAGGTCCGCTCGAGCGCAATAAGGCCCGCTCGAGCGCCAAGACACAAGAATAAAGCACATCCGCTCGAGCGCGAAAACCAGTCCGCTCGAGTGTAGATTTCCACCTCCCAGAACTCAGACCCAGAAAGTACTACCCGCTCGAGCGCCAACCGACCCGCTTGAGCGCTACCGCTCCAGCGTCAACAAACCCGCTCGAGCATAAAAATCACATCTGCAGAAGTTTTGCAAGAACACGAAATACTGGAGGTATGCAATCTCCGCTCGAGCGCAGGAAGACCCGCTCGAGCGGACCGCCTAAAAACTTAACAACAAGGAAAATGAAACCAAGGCCTAACCAACCTGTAACAACCTTCCTCAAAACATCCTAAAACTCAATCAAGGGGAATTAAAGGACGACAACAAGGTAGACACCACTACCACTTCACGGAACCGAGTCCGGAATACAACAGAACAGTAAAGGGACAACCGGGATCGCTATACTACAGGTGTGTGGGAGAGAAGAAATAAAATTTACTTTTTGGAAGCTAAAATCTTGTTAAAACAGGTGTTTAATTTTTAAAAGATTATGAGATGTTATCTTCAATGCTAATTTAAAAAGTATATGTGCATGTCAAAAGTTTATGTTCACCTTTATAATGCCAAGCCTTTCTTACTACTAAACTATATGAGCCTAAGCCTTGCATAGGAAAACCTTATCTGCGCAAATCTGTCACAACTACTAGAACTTTGGCTCTAGTATCCCCTAATTGGTTTGTACTACTTCATTTGTATTATGTTAATCTGAAATCTAAATTTGATTGCTTTTTAAATACACATAAAGGACTCTTTTTATTTGTCTTCTTCTTCCTTTTGACTAGCCTGTTTGGAAATACACCTTACTCTCTATCTCTATCATCAAATCACTCTATTAGAACATAATATTTTGGATTAATTTCATAGATATCTCTTCGACTATCATTTAATATCTCTTAAATCTATCTCTTAATTAAAAAAATCGTTAGACTTGGACATTGCAGCACTTTTGTTACTGCCTTGTGAGGGAGATGGTGAATTGTTTGGTGGATAGACAATAGTACTGTGCATAGCAATAGTATCAGGAAAGGAAGCATTATTAGAAATGGCTGATATATATATATATATATATATATGCAGATTTAAGTCTTGAATTTGACGTACTTGGAATTAAGTGGGTGCAAAATTGGAATGAGATATGCTATTGCAAACTTGCTAGCTTAATGTCCTATTGGGTGATGGATATATGGATATATGTTTTATGTTGAACTTTATGATTACTGATATCAATATGGATTGATGATTGTTTTCTTTATGAAATTTTCTTTTGTTGAGAATTAGTATCTGTAGCTTATATTTCCATTTCACTGTTATAATTACCTATTGAGAATTAGTCTTTTGTTGAGAATTAACTGTTTACGGATAATTGTTTTCTATTGTTTATGATTATTGATATCAACTTCTCTCTCTCTCCCCCCCCAATTGTATACATGTTTTTAAGTTCAGGGAACAACAGAGATAAATGGAAAAAGTGCATTGGAGACAAAGATGAAGAGGCTAGATTACAAGTCAACAAAACTCATATTCCCAATGTAATTGCAGAGACGCATGACACTGCAAAAAGGGGCATCCTATTTTGGTGAACTAGGTTGATATGGTAGGAAAAGGATTTGTATGTGAATGTAGTTATTGTGAATGAGAATATGAATATCAAGTTGGCTTAAATGCCCAGATTCCTATTTTGGCTCAAATAGAGGGGCATCATATTTTGGTGACTCCTTAATGTTGTTCAAATAATTTGTGTGAATATTTGTTTTTTTTGCACAATGATTGTGGACTATCATTTGATAAGATTTTACTATGTGAATGGGAATTATTATTTCATATTAGTGCTATTTTTTAGTTTTATTATTGGTATTTTTTTAGGTCAATAACATAAAATCAGCATAAATTTTTTATTTTTTTTAAAAAAAGGCTATCACGACGTTTCTAAAAACGTCGCTAAACGGTTGGATTTTTCTTTGGCGAAAAGAGATAAGATGGCATTTTAAAAACGTCGCTAAATATAACTTTTAGCAGCGTTTTTAGAAAACACCGTCTATAGTAATATAGCGACGTTTCTAAAGCGTCACAAAGTTATAGCGACGGCTGCATCTTCGACGTTTGGTGCTAAACGTCACAAAAGGTTTTGATGGCGTTTTTGTGACCTTTTAAAACCCTCATTTCCAGCAGTGTCTCTTCGTAGATCGAGTTTTATCTTTTTGGATTGGGTTGTGATCCTTGGCAATGGTTTCCATATAACAATTGAATTGTATTGACAATATGTATGATTGGATCAAATGAGTTTAAACTTCTTTTTTTGGGTATTGTAATGGCTACACGGGTTTTGATAATCTTGTTTTGTGTTTGATAATGTATTTTATGTTATGCTAATCTAATGTTCTTACCAATCAAGTGTCAGATTGTGTTTTGATGTCAGTTAATCTCTTTGAAAATTGGTGAGATTGCATTAGGCTATGGCAAGAATGCCAACACTATAAACCAATTCTTTTAGGCCAATCAATTATGTATACAAGCCACGAGTCTTGGTCCAAATAGACTACTGCAATTGAATTGATTATGAATGCAAGCCACAACACATTGGCAAGAATCGATTTTACAATCAATTGTACAAGGCAATTTATAAAAACAAAATGTTTTATAATCGATTGTTTAATTGATTATGTAATCATTTGTCATTCCAACTCAATTGAAAGCCAATCAATTGTTCATAAAATCCAAGTATCCACTTTTTTTATGTTGACATTGTTCTTGTTGCAAGTTATATTTTTTTGCATTCAAGAGGTTTGTAAAATGCATCATAGAAGCAATTTGTTACAAACTAGTATTTGATCAACTAGTATGGACAAATGCTGTGAAAAAAGGATATCATAGTATTCAAGAAATGCTATCAAAGAGCTAGCAATTACTAAAAGATTTTTATCGTAACACTTAGTGCATACAATGAAATATCTTTAACAGCAAAATTAGCCAAAATTCTATTTTCATCCAAATATATAAAAACACTCAACTAAAAAAATATAAAAATTCAATTCATTAAACATAAACTCCAATAACAATAATTATATCGTCCTCACAAAATAGTCGGGAAAAAAGTTCTATTTGCTGCCTAAATTTTTATCGCTAAATATATATTTACTGTGACGAAACCATTTTATAGCTAAAACAGTTTAGTCGCCAAAAGTGATATTTTCCCGACTAAATATGTTAGTCACCAACTGTCACATTCCACAACGAAATATGTTAGTCGCCAATTGTTACATTCCTCAACGAAACATATTAGTCACCAAAAGTCACATACCACAAAACATGTTAGTAACCAAAAGTAATATTTGTGTGACTAAAACTTTAGTCGGCAATAAACCTATTCACGACCAAACACTTTGGTTGCCAAAATTAATAATTTTACCAACTATTTATTTAATAGCCAAATGTACCTTTTGCCAAACAACATTTTGATTGCTAAATATGAGTGGTGTGATACTGACTAACAATACTACTTGTCTTTCCCGACTAATCACTTAGTCACCAAAAGAGAAAAAACAAAACCAATTTTTGATCTCCAATTCAATCCTTTTTGTTTATCAAAATATAATAATTCATTCAATCAATTCAATATAACCTCTAAGTTGCAAGAATAATTCAAACCAACAAAATCAATTGAATCATGAACATCCAACAAAATATATAAATCATCCAATTCTTAAACCTTTTTAATTAAAATAATCAACTATTTTAAGTTTTCATCTAGAAGTAATTCAAAATTACATAATCGTCCAATCCAAAATGTCACGTAATCTATATAATCATCCAATTCACATCCATCTAGCTTAAAAATTTAAAACATAACAAGTACTTGTTATTATGTTTCAAATTTTTATCCATACGCATTTATTTAAAAATATAACTAATGGTCTACCCAAATATTTTTCATACACATCCAAAAATATATAATCTTTCAAAAAATGAAACAAATGCCAACTAGTCCTGTACAATTTCAGCTTGTTGCACGAGTTCATCCATCTGTACCAAAAAAAAAAAAAGATAAAAAAAATGTCAGGTAATGTTTTTATGAAAATATTTGCACATCAAATGATTGTAAAATTGGACCCAAAAAAAAAAGATCTATGGAAAGTAGCTAGGTAACATGAACAAGAAAGTAAAGGTAAAAATTAAAATGATACTTTTTATATTTTTTCCTCACATTTTTGTCTCTAATTCTCTAACTGTGTTTCCTAGTGACACGCCACTTGCTCTCACAAGTTTGTTTAATCTAGGCTAAGGTGACCGTGGTGATCTCAAGGCTACTTCCAATTTTCGCCCCCCCAAACGGCCCGTTTTTGCCTTTTTTCTCACATGTTTTTGTCTAAATCTCTAACCGTGTGTCCAAAGAATTAAGGCCAAGTTAAAGAGACAATAGTAAAAGTAAAACAAAGATGCAAAGGCTTCTCAAAGTCATCGTATAAAAGGAACACAACTCACCTGAAGAGAAATTTAAATATATGTTCCAAGGGGTTGATATTCTTGGTAAGAAATCATCCTAGAAACATTAAGTTGAGATGGCATGTTAGTACACTATTGGAGCAATATTCGTTAGATAAATTTAACCCATATTCAAAAACTCAACAACCAATTAAACAAAAGTTAAGAGTTGAGTGATGTGAAATTTTATAAGAGTGTTCCTAACTATTTTCTAATTATATTTTTGGTAATAATAGCCACATGCATCCACATACATTCACTTCAACTTGCCGCATTCAAAATTTTAAAATTACACATCACAAACAAGAAGAAACGATAATCTAGACCCTTTCATTAATATGGAAAATCATATTGGCAATTTAGCATACATTCTAGAAGAAACTATTTAACATTAATTTTTCTTTAAATTTCTTAAAGAATATATTGTATAAATTGATAAAATGTTCAACTATTTTTTTTTTTAATTGTATTAAAGACTCCTATATGTAAATCCACAACAATTGACAAATTAATGTTTATAAATTATAAATCCATAATGGTACACCAAAAGGTAGTGCTATGCTCATGATAACTAATTGATACACAGCTACTTCACCTAAAATTCTGATCGAATATGAGAAACTTAACCTTCTAGGTTGGAGAAAATTTGGAAGAGACATACAAACTACTAGCTTTTCCTTTGAAACTTATAATCAACATGAAGAGTGAATTGATTGCAATTTTACCTGACTACTATCCCCATCCACACGATCACTCATGGCAATTCTATGCTCATACTCAACCAGAGGCCCTGCTTTGCTTACTTCTACAATCAAATCAAATTAAACCCAAATCAAAATGTGAACATCATGCTAAAGATTATTTTAAAAAAAAATTAAAAGGACAGAAAAACAACCTCCTCGTCACAAAGACAAACCCTCGACTTCTTCCACTTATCTTGCCATAGTGCTTCACTTTATCAGCCACCTCTGATGGAGTCAGTTTTGCACCCCATTTATAGCAGAGATTCTAAAAGAAGAATGAAATCGTAACAAATAAAAAAAATATGAACAAATTTAAAGCCAACAACCGTATATATTTAATCATGCATAATGAAACAAGCTCACTTAATCATCTGAAAGTTGAATGACAAAAAGTTTCACGCTTGAGATATACCAAGACTTCTATTTACAACGAATTTTTCTAATATTTATATTTTTTAATGTCAAACTTATATTTACGACATGCATTGATATGTCAAACTCATGCATGCATAACCTAAATATATCCTTCAAATGATTTCATATATGGAAGCTTATAAATAATGATGCTTTCTATTTTGAGGTCTGTCTTAAGTATTAGGAAATTTAAAACAAACCTGGAACATGGATATAGGACCGCAACCAATTTCAATCAGCAACAAATTGTAGAAGAGGTAATAATTTGAAAACAAAAAAACAAAAACAAAAGCAAACCATTCAAAATTTCAATCAGCAATCAAAGAATGTAACCTATTCAAATCCACAACCCAACACACACACACACAAAAAAAAAAATCAAAAACATTAAAAAAAAAACAAAACAAAACAAAACCCTAACCAATTATGATAAATATGACAATGTTAATCTATTGCAACCATTCAATTACCTTGAAGTCCTGAGCAATTTCATGGACAAGCCTCTTGAATGGAAGCTTCAAGATCAGGAGCTCAATACTCTTTTGGTACCTACAAATTTCGTTACACATCAATTAATTAAGATAACAAAGAATCTAAAAAACACAAGAATTGTTATAAATATATTAACCATGATTCAAGCTTTAATTCACTAAGTAGAGAAGAATTTACTTGCCAAAAGAGGTGACTTCCTAGTTGTAAGAAGGGCTACCAAAAAAATTTGTTTATTTAGAACAGCAAAAACCAGTGAACTCAACACTATCATGAAGAGCCAAAGACAAAGGCATTAAATCTGCTTCAAAAACTATGAAATATAGTGGCTAAGGATTTGCAAACCATCATTTAAAAACCAATGCTGTGAAGCCACAATCTAACAAAAGCAAAGTTACTATTGAAGCAACACTATATATAACTTTTTTTTTTATTTGATATTTTGAGAGAAAAATCTAAAAAAAATAGCAAAGTAACTACTAAAACAACATTCCTAAACTTTAGTATTTTGTCGTTATTCATTACTAAAATATAGCAATAACCGTCTGTTTACAATTGAATCATTAGAGATGTTGTTAGGTAATAGCAAGAACATTGCTTCAAGACAACAATTTAGAAGCCTTCAAGCTTCATAAACTAAAATAAAAATAAAATAAAAATGGTCATTATATCAAACGCATTAACATCTACAATTTATTTCACAATAATTGAATCTGATAGCCATTTTAACAAGAAAATTACCCAAACAAGCAGGGTAAGCTAAGAGAGGGTATCTCATAAAATAGGCACAGCCTGGTGGAATTTCATCTTCATGGGAATTCTGAAAGTAGAAGAATTCTACATCACAGGTAGAACGACGACAACAAAGAATGCAGCAATCGTGTAACCTCGTCTAGTTACTACTTTGTTCACAAAGAAAAATGAAAACTTACAAAATAATATATCAGACATTACTTTTGATGGCCACAAACATGGGCGGATGCAAATTATAGGCAGAAGCCTGAATCAAAATAAAAATCTTCTCATTTCCTTTCTTCTGTGGAGCAGATATAGCTTCAAGGTTAAGATCTCCAACACCCTTAGTTGGACCAATGCTGCAACGAGCAGTGTTGTGCGATTCAATAGCATCCTTTATTTTTTTAAACTGTTAAAAGTATTCAAAACCATCAAAAAGTTAGATATCCTTTGAATGACATCTTCAAAAGAAAAAAAGAAAATTCATATTTCACATTATAAGCATGTCTCTCATGTCTATTAGTACAAGTCTTGTCAAAATCTTATAATTCATGACCCAATCCATTTAGAGGTAAATTGATATGTATCACTAATACATGCTGGGGCAGGAACCCATGAGCCAGTTGGGATTCCATAGGCTCTATGATTCCCCAAACCAGCTCCTGGCCCTACAGGCAGAACTGGCCAGGGGTAAATCTTATATTGAATGTATCTTAAGGTGCAAATATGATGCATATGATAAAATGATATGATACACAACACATGAATGGTTAAATTTTCTTTAGCATTGGTGCAAAAGATAAATGAACATTTAAGAAATTAATGTTGTTAAAATGTTCATTTTTTATCAAAATTAAAAAAATGTTAGAAAGGTTCATTAAGATGAATAAGAACTTCTTTCGTTTTTGTCAACTTGCTTCACAAATATCTACTTGTTTAGTATATTATGACATTGATAAGCCCACCCACATCCACTGAAGCTTGAAGTTCTTGTAGTAGACAAAATATTTGAAACTAAAAAGTTGCAAACCAAAGAACGAAGACCTACCTAAAGTGTTAACAGTGACAGAAATATATTATACAGCTCTTACAAGTGATAGACATTTGAGGTAAACTTTCTAAATAGTTCTATTTAGATTTAGAAATTCCTTTTTCTCTTTCTCTTTTCCTTTCATTTTCTTGTATATTGGATTAACTTCAAGCGAATTCTATTTGAAAATACCAAATCAATTTTTATTTTTTATTTTTTTATGTTTTAGTTTTGGTTTTAAATACATAAAGAAACTAAAACTAACAGCATGAATTTCATGCCAATTCAGATGATCAATTTCTAGCAAATTATGTTAAAAAATACCATGAAATTACTTCTTTTTTTTTTTTGGCAGGACAAAAACAAACTAAAACTAACAACATTAGCAGTAGCAGTAATATTACTTGAAAAAACTTTTTAAAATTAAAAATTAAAAATTAAAAGACCTTGGATTCATTATGGCAATGCCTGCAATCAAATATCTCATCACAACAAGGTGCTCTGATCTTGCATCTCCTTCTGTAATGTGAGCACCTGACAATTATATATACACAAATATATATTATCTCCAAATTTTAACCAAAAAAAAAAGGTGAGAGAATCTAAACAAACAAATGGGATAGAAATTGTAAATATTTAAAAAAAAATATTTTAAAAATTAAAGAATTACCCAAAACTTCCAGATCCCATCTCCATCAAAGACTCATCTTCCGACCCATGAGAGGTGTTGCTCATCTGGGGATCCAAACCACTCTCCATTTCTGGGTACGCTCAAAATCTACATCAAACCCACATCATAAAAAGCCAAATTAAGATCAGATCTGCATATACAAATACCAGTATAAATCATATATAACACCCAAAATAATAATAATAATAAGGGAAAAAAGAGATAAAAATCGGACCCAGAAAGCTGAGAAAAAAATGGGATTTTGTGGGAGAGGTGAGGAGTATGAGAGAAACGAAGAGTCCAAGGCTATTAGGTAGACTCCTTTTATGAGAGAAACGAAAGCTGAACCAGTCTCGCCGCCGATTGAAACCCTTCCCCTTCAACCCCAGTCTCTCTTCAAACCCTGTATCTTCTCTCTCTCAGATTAGGTTTGCTCACTGTTTTGAAACAGTGTCGCGAAATTAAGGGCTCTACAAAACTGAAAGGAAATGAAAAAAAGGGCAGGGAAAGGCAAAGGGAAAAAAAATGGGGGAAATTAAGAGGAAAATTTGGGCGGGCCATCCAGTGAGTCAGTGAAAAAAAGAGGAAAATTTGTTTTATTTTTATTTTAATAATTTTTTATTTATTTTGTAGAAGTAGAGGTAATATTTTAATAAAAAATATTTTCTGTTAAAATAAAATTAATTTTTTATGGTCAATGAAAAATATTTTTTTGTGACTCATTTTTAAAAAAAAGGTGAGAGAATCTAAACAAACAAATGGGTTAGAAATTGTAAATATTTAAAAAAAATTAAAAAAGTAAAGAATTACCAAAAACTTCCAGATCCCATCTCCATCAAAGACTCATCTTCCGACCCATGAGAGGTGTTGCTCATCTGGGGATCCAAACCACTCTCCATTTCTGGGTACGCTCAAAATCTACATCAAACCCACATCATAAAAAGCCAAATTAAGATTAGATCTGCATATACAAATACCAGTATAAATCATATATAACACCCAAAATAATAATAATAATAAGGGAAAAAGAGATAAAAATCGGACCCAGAAAGTTGAGAAAAAAATGGGATTTTGTGGGAGAGGTGAGGAGTATGAGAGAAACGAAGAGTCCAAGGCTATTAGGTAGACTCCTTTTATGAGAGAAACGAAAGCTGAACCAGTCTCGCCGCCGATTGAAACCCTTCCCCTTCAACCCCAGTCTCTCTTCAAACCCTCTATCTTCTCTCTCTCAGATTAGGTTTGCTCACTGTTTTGAAACAGTGTCGCGAAATTAAGGGCTCTACAAAACTGAAAGGAAATGAAAAAAAGGGCGGGGAAAGGCAGAGGGAAAAAAAATGGGGGAAATTAAGAGGAAAATTTGGGCGGGCCATCCAGTGAGTCAGTGAAAAAAAGAGGAAAATTTGTTTTATTTTTATTTTAATAATTTTTTATTTATTTTGTAGAAGTAGAGGTATAATATTTTAATAAAAAAAATTCTGTTAAAATAAAATTAATTTTTTATAGTCAATGAAAAATATTTTTTTGTGACTCATTTTTTTTTTGTTATTAAAAATTAAGAGCTAATTTTTTGTGGTAGAGAAGAGGGAGCGGCAATAATAGTAAAGGTGGTGGATAAGAGGTGATGGTGGTGGTGATGGTGATGGCAAAGGAAATTAGAGGTAATAGAGACAGAGAGAGAAAGAGATATAGAGAGAGAGAGAGATAGAGACAAATAGACAGACAGAAAAAGAGAGAGAAATAAGAGATGAGCGAGAGATAGACAAAGAGAGAGATAAAGGGAGCGAAAAGAGATGATCGAGAGAAAGACATAGAAAAAGACAGAGACAGAGAGAGAAGAAAAAGGAGTGAGAGAGGCAGAGATAGCGAGAAGAGAGATGGGCAAGAGAGATAGAGAAAGAAGAGAGATGAAGAGAAGAGAGATGAGCGAAAGACAAAGAGAGAAAAAGACAGAGATAGAGACAAAGACAGACAAACAGACAGAGAAGAGTGATGAGTGAGAAAGAGACAGAGAGAGAGGTAGAGAGTGGGACACAGAAAAAGAGACAGAGACAAGAAAGATGAGCGAGAGAGACAAAGAGAGAAGAGAGATGAGCGGGAGAGATAGAGAGAAGAAAGATAAGCGAAAGAGATAGAGGGAGAAAAGATATGAGAGAAGAGATAGATAAGTGAGAGACACAGAGAGAGAGAGGGGAGAGAGTCAGATAGACAGACAGACAGAGAGAGAAGAGTGATGAGTAATAGAGAGAAAGAGAAGAGAGAAAGGAAGACGAAAAAATGGGTGAAAAGAGATAGATAAAGAAAAATAAAGAAAAAAGAGCGAAAAGATATAAACGAGAGAAAGACAGAGAGAGATAAAGAGAAGAGAGAGAAGAGATGGACGAGAGACACAGAGAGAAAGAGACAGACAGACAGACAGACAGAGAAGAGTGATGAGTGAGAGAGAGAAAGAGAAAAGAGACAGAGACATAGAGAGAAAGAGACAGACAGACAGACAGAGAAGAGTGATGAGTGAGAGAGAGAAAGAGAAGAGAGACAGAGACAAAGAGACAGGATTTGGGGTTTTTGGTAACTCGAGCGGGAATGGAAAAAAAATGGCGGGCCAAGGGGGGGAGATTGGGGGTTACTAAAAATCATGAACTAATTTTTTGTGGTAGAGGATAGGGAGCGGCAGTAGTGGTGAAGGTGGTGGATAAGAGGTGATAGTGGCGGTGGTGGTGATAGTGAATGAGATTAGTGGTGAAGTTGTGGTAGTGGTAGAGGAGATAGAGTAGCGGTGATGGATGAGAGGTAATGGTAGTAGTAATGGTGGTAGTGAAGTGGTGGTGATAATGGTAGTAATGATAGTCGTAGAGGCGGAGTGGCAACAGTGGTAGTAGTTGTGGTAGTGGAATGTCATTTGCAGTAGCGGTGAAGGTGGTAGAGGAGATGGGTGGTGAGAGAGAAATAAGTGAGAGACAGATAGAGAAGAGAGATAGAGACAGAGATAGAGACAGAGTGATGAGCGATAGAAAGACAAAATGGTCACTAAAAGTGCATTTTCTTGTAGTGTCTCGATAAATCGAAGATAGCTTGGTAAATAAAAAAGAAGAGAGAGCGGAGTAAGCAAGGTGAACATAATGAGGGGAAGACAAATAGACAGGCAGATAGAGAGAAAAAGAGTGATGAGTGAAAGAGAGTGAGAGACAGAGAGAGAGAGAGAGACAGAAAGAGAGAGACACAAGAGATGAGCGAGAGATGGACAAAAAGAGAGAGAAAGAGAACAAAAAGAGATGAACGAGAGAAAGACATAGAGAGAGAAGAAAAACAAGCGAGAGAGAGACATATATAGAAATGAGCGAGAGAGACATAGAGAGAAAAGAGATGAGAGAGATAGAGAGAAGAGAGATGATACAATTCGTCCCAGACAAAGAGACAAAGAGA